>MU763869.1:148628-166539 GCA_026770625.1 Nicotiana glauca | reverse complement strand
ATGCACACCCCCGCCAAGTCCTTGCAGTGTGCAAACTTAGCGAGCGGGACTATCTTGGTCAACATGTCTGCAACATTATCGTCTGTGATAACCTTTACGACCTTGATAGTTCCCTCTTCAACAACATCTTGAATAAAATGAAATCCGACATCAATGTGTTTAGTGCGCTCATGAAATCTCTGATTTTTCATTAGATGAATAGCACTCTGACTATCACATCTAAGAGTTGATTCCAGTTGAACCAAACTCAATTCCGCTACTAAACCTTTCAACTAGATAGCTTCCTTCATCACCTCCGCTGCTGCCATGTATTCTACTTCTGTTGTAGACAAAGCGATAATCAACTACAGAGTCGACTTCCAACTAACGGCACTGCCAACGAGGGTAAAGATGTATCCAGTTATGGACCTTCTTCTGTCAAGATCTCCTGCATAGTCAGAATCCACATAACCAAACATTGAAATACCTCCACCACTTTTTTGAAAGGTCAGACCAACACCAGAATCTCCATTGAGATATTTCAATATCCACTTGACAGCTTCCCAATGCCTCTTTCCTGGGCTGGACATGTATCTACTTACCACACTTACAGATTGAGCAATATTTGGACGTGTGCATACCATACCATACATAATGCTACCAACTGCACTGGCATAAGGTATCTTTGACATATGCTCCACCTCATCCTCGGACTGAGGCATTTGAAACTCTGAAAGTTTAAAATGAGGAGCTAATGGTGTACTTATAGGCTTGTACGTATGCATATTGAATCTCTCGAGAATCCTTCAATATACCTTTTCTGAGAAATATGTACAACACCGTCTTCTCTTGAAATCTCCATACCAAGGATTTTCTTTGTAGCTCCTAAATCCTTCATGTCAAATTCGTTACTCAACAGTTTATTCAAAACATTTATCTCTGTAATGTTGTTAGCAGCAATAAGCATTTCATCAACATACAACAGTAAATAAATCATTGACTTATTAGACATCTTCTTGTGATACACACAGTTATCAAATGCACTCCTTCAGAATTCATGTGTAGTCATGAATGCGTCAAATCTCTTGTACCACTGTCTAGGGGATTGCTTCAAAACCATACAAAGACTTCTTTAGTTGGCATACGTGATCTTCTTTTCCCTCAGCTAGGAAACCTTCAGGTTGATCCATATAGATTGTCTCTTCTAGATCACCGTGTAAGAAAGAAGTTTTGACATCAAGCTGTTGAAGCTCCAAGTCAAATTGTGCAACCAATGCTAGTAGCACGCGAATTGAGCTATGCTTCACGACTGGAGAGAAAATCTCATTGTAGTCAATTCCCTCCTTCTGACAGAAACCTTTTGCAACCAATCTTGCCTTGAACCTAGCATCTTCTACTTTAGGAATTCCCTCTTTCTTTCTGTAGATCCACTTGCATCCAACTGTCTTCTACCCGTTTTGTCTTTTCACTAAGACCCATGTCTGATTCTTGTGAAGAGACTCCATCTCTTCATTCATGGCTAACCGCCATTGTGCAACTTCCTTGCAAGAAGTTGCTTTAATATACAAGGAGGGCTCCATATCCTTAATCTCTTCTTGTGCAGCTACGAACGCATATGCAATCATGTTTGCTTGATTTATAAGGCGTTCCGGTTCTCGTGTCTGCCTCTTCTCCCTCCCCTTCGCAATTGTGTATGTTCCATTGACAGTAAGTTATTCAAGGTCTACATCTTCTGACTCATCTTTTAACCTGAGTCTCTTGATCCTTTTCCTTGGCAAGCTCTACCGAAGGCTCCACCTGCTAGTTCTTGTTTCATGAAAACTCCACGAAAACTTTACGGGGATCAAGTATAGAGGATTCATCGAAGGTGACATCTCTACTAACAATAAATTTGAGTAAATACAAACACCAAAGTTTGTACCCTTTTACTCCATCCACATACCCTATGAATATGGCCTTATTATCCCTTGGTTCAAGCTTTCCTTTATTAAGGTGATAATAAGCTGGACACCCAAATACTCGTAAGTATGAATAGTTAGAGGGTTCACCTGGCCATACCTCATTCAGAGTCTTAAAGTTAATTTTCGATGCTAGAGATCGGTTGACAATATGAGCAGCAGTGTGAACTGTTTCAGTCCAAAATACTTTGGACATTTTGGCTTGTATGAGCATACAACGAGCCTTTTCAAGAAGAGTTCTGTTCATTCTCTCGGCAACTCCATTCTACTGTGGGGTATGCCTGACCGTCCTATGTCTTGAGATCCCATGAACCTTGCATAATTCGTTAAACTCTTCATTGCAAAACTCCAAGCCATTGTCTGTGCGAAGATACTTGATTTTCCGCTCCATTTGATTTTCAACCAAAATCTTCCACTCTTTAAATGCTTCAAAAGCATCACTTTTTGCCTTCAAAAAATGCACCCAAACCTTTCGTGAGAAATCATCAATAAAAGTGAGAAGATACCTCTTTTTGCCATTCGATGGAAGTTTAGAGGGACCCCATAAATCTGAATGGATGTAGTCTAGCACTCCTCTTGTCTTGTGTTTGCCAGTGCTGAAGCTGACCTTCTTCTGCTTCCCTAGAACGCAGTGCTCACAGAAGTCAAGTGTGCTGATCTTCTCACCTTCCAAAAGGTTACGATTGCTCAGCATCTCCAGTCCACGTGCACTCATATGACCCAATATCATGTGCCATAGTCTTGCCTTGTCATCATTAGATAACTGCACTGTAGATGCATTTGCAGAGCCAACAATGGTGCTTCCGGCCAATGTGTAAAGGCCGTTCTCCAGCTTGCCTTTCAGCATGACTAAAGAACCTTTAGTCACCTTCATAGTTCCTGCTTCGCTCATGTACCTGTAGCCTTGTTCATCTAGAGTACCCAAAGAGATCAAATTCTTCTTCAGATCAGGAACATGGCGGACTTGTGTAATAGTCCTCATGACTCCATCATGGTAGCGAACTCGAACTGAGCCAATGCTAACAATTGCATAAGTTGCATTATTGCCCATTACTACGGTTCCTCCACTTTTCTCATAGCTGCTAAACTAGTCTTTTCAGAAAGTCATATGCTGAGTACAAGCAGAGTCTAACACCCATTTGTTTCCATAGCTACTATTATTACACAATGTTGTTAGTACATAATCATTATCAAAATCATGTACCTGTTCAACTGTAGATGCACTCGCCTTTTCCTTGGACTTTGACATTTGGCAATCTCGTTCAAAGTTCCCCTTCTTGCCACAACCCCAACACTCTGTATTCTTCTTGTTCACACGAGACTTTGATCTATACTTTAATTTGCTTTTTCCCTGTTAGCTTGTCCAGCCTCTCACAAAGAGCCCACTTGCCTGATCATCTCTGTCTCCTTCGATGTGCCTCCGCACATCACTAGAGTTAAGTGCCTGCCGCACTTGCTAAAGCTTGATAGGCTCCTTGCTATACATCATTGAATTCTCAATATCACGATATCCTGAAGTCAATGAAAATAGCAAAGCACAGGTGAGCCTATGCGATCGCATAGTGTAATTTTCAGAGGTGTTACTTTTGTTCTATGAGATCGCAATTCCCTTGTATGTGATCGCAGAAGCCAACCTTTCCCTTCTATACGATCGCACTCCCTTCCCCCGCGATCGCATAAGCCTGTTTCTCTTCCTTCTGTAATCGCAGGCCTAACCCTGCATTCGCATAGGCCAATTTTTGGTCCTTGAAATATTTACTCTACGCGATCGCATCACTGCCCATGCGATCGCATTGAAAAAGACCCCTGAATAGTTATAAACATTTCAAAAATGAGGTTTTGCCATTTTTTTTATCAAAACTCAAGGTTTGGAGCTCGGATTTGGGAGCAATTTCAAGGGAAATCACTGGGTAACGATTCTTTACTCTCCTATGACTAAAACCCATTAATATAATCGCGAATTCTCCCTTTAATTTCGCATTTTTGAATGAAAAGTGTGTAAAACTTCTTAGACCTAGCTATAGGGTGTTGAGGGGGCATTTGACCTCCAATTTGGGAGATTGTTATATGGTTAGACTCTTGAGAGTACGAGGGTTCTGAAAACATGAAAATTATTCGATTCCGAGACGCTGGCTGAAGGGGCATTTTAGTCATTTTACCTATTTTCGCGCCCTAACTTTAAATTTAATAGTGGAATCAGTTGTTTGCAATATTATTTATGATGTGTAATTGAATTGAATAGATTTGGGCCATTTGGAGTCGGATACTCATGGAAAGGGCGCGGTTTCTAATGATATTGAGTCGGTTCGAGGTAAGTGGCTTATCTAACCTTGTGTGGGGGACCTTTCCCCTTAGGATTTTACTTGATATTTTAGTGCCTTGTGCGTGAGGTGGCGAGCGCGCACTTGAGCCAATTGATGAAAACCCATTTTTTTTTTGCTTAAACTATGAAAACTTAGTCCTTATCCTTATTTGCCTTGTTCTATCTAGAGTTATGACTTATGTTTGATTAGTAAAAAACATGTTTAACTGACTTGACTACCTACTTGCTTAAATTATTTAACTATTCTATGTGAAGCATGCTAGGCTAGTTCTATATGTGTTTGTTTTTCGTACGTTATTCCTTGGCTTGTTTCTGGTTGTGACTGCGCATTTACATTGGGACTACGGATATGGGATTCCGGTAGCTCCCCCCTTGTTTGTTTACATTGGGACTACGAGTTCGATTCCCGGGAGATCCCCCTGCACTTTTATTTTGGGACTACGGGACAGTATCCCCGGAGATCCCCATGCACATTGATGATTGGACTATGGGATGGTATCCCGAGAGATCCTTTGGTATTGGTACGAGAGTTGGACTACGGGACGGTATCCCGGGAGATCTACTGGACAGTTGAGGAAAGGGCTACAGGACGGTATCCTGGGATACCCTTATTGGCATCTTGATATTGAGCTGTGTTTACTCTGTGTTTCTGTTCTATCCTGTAGTTATTCTTACTTCGTTGATTTACCATATCACACTGTTGCGTTTATTATTTTTGTCAGATTTCCACACTGTTAATTATTGCTATTGTTATATTTTTGCCTCAGTAGGGCCCTGACCTTTCCTCATCACTACTCAACCGAGGTTAGGATTGGCATTTACTAAGTACCGCTGTGGTGTACTCATGCCCTTCCTGCACATATTTTTCATGTGCAGATCATCCAGATACCTCTACTTAGACGCACTATCAGTGAGGCAGGAGGATTTTGGAGACTTCGAGGTAGATCTGCTGCGTCCGCAGACCGACGAGTCTCCCTCTTACTCTATCTTTAGTATCTAGTTTTCTCTCTTTCGGTTGTTAGAAATTTTGGAGTTTTGGAGCCATACTATACATTTCTATAGCCTGTGTTGCCCTTGAGTTTCCGGGTCTTTGGGAATTTTAGTAGACTTGTGTTATTGAGTTGTACATGCCGAGTGGAACATAGTACAGTTTCTTCCAGTTATTTAATTTGGTTACTCTGTTTTTCCGCAATTATTATATTTTTCGAAATATTTGGCTTACCTGGTGGTGGGGACTAAGAGCCATTACGACATGTTCACGATCGGTGAACTAGGGTCGCATAGTGTAATTTTTAGAGGTGTTATTTTTGTTCTACGCTATCGCAATTCCCTTGTATGCGATCACAGAAGCCAACCTTTCCCTTCTATGCGATCGCACTCCCTTCCCCCGCGATCGCATAAGCCTGTTTCTCTTCCTTCTGCGATCGCATACCCCACCCTGCATTCACATAGGCCGTTGGTTTGAGCTAGGTGAGGCCAAGCTATTGGGCACAGAGATGGTCCAGGATGCAATGGAGAGGCTTAAGCTGATTCAGGATAGACTCCATGCAGCCCAGTCCAGACAGAAGAGTTACGCAGACAAGAAGGTTCATGATGTTGCATACATGGTTGGTGAGCGGGTTGTGCTTCGAGTCTCGCCTATGAAGGGCGTCATGAGGTTTGGGAAGAAAGGGAAGCTGAGTCCTAGGTTTATTGGCCCTTTTGAGATCTTGAGGAGAGTTGGGGAGGTTGCTTATGAGCTTGCCTTACCTCCCAGCCTAGCCGGAGTTCATCCGGTATTTCATGTTTAGATGGTCCGGATATATCATGGTGATCCGTTGCACGTGTTGGATTTTAGTTCAGTCCAGTTGGACAATGATCTATCCTATGTTGAGGAGCCAGTGGCCATTTTGGACAGGTAGATCAGAAAGTTGAGGTCAAAGAACATTACTTCAGTGAAGGTCCAGTGGCGGGGTCAGCCCGCCGAGGAGGCGACTTGGGAGACCGAGCAGGATATGCGCAGCCAGTACCCTCATCTTTTTACTACCTCAGGTATGTTCTCTATGCTCGTTTGAGGAAGAATGAATGTTCAAGTGTAGGAGGATATGACGACCCGGCGAGTCGTTTTTGGAATTTATGCCCCGATCCACCATTAACTATTTCCCCTAAGTTCATTTCTGCTATTTTTGGTTTGCCGGGATGTTCGGTGTTAGAATTCGGAGTGTTTTGGGACACATAGTCCCTAAATGAGAGCTTAAGAGTTGAAAAATGGTCTGTATTTAGAACAGTGTGAAGACGACCTCGAAATGGAAATTTGATGGTTCCGTTAGCTCCATTAGGTGATTTCGGGGTTGAGAGCATGTTCGGAATGTATTTTGGAGGTTCGTAGCTCATTTAGGCTTGAAATGCCAAAGTTCGAATTTTTGAAGTTTCCGGTCCGATAGTGAGTTTTTGATCCGAGGGTCGGATTTGAATTTCGGAAGTTTCTGTAGCTCCGTCATGTCATTTGGGATGTGTGTGCAAAATTTCAGGTCATTCGAGCGAGGTTTGGTTAGGTTTTTGATCGAGAGTGTGTTTGGTTGGAATTTGAAGTTCTTAGGCTTGAATCCTTGCTTAATTCGTGTTTTCGGCGTTGTTTTAGGTGATTTAAGGATTGGTACAAGTTTTAATGATGTTATGGGATATGTCCGTAGGTTTGTTTGAGGTTCTGGGGGCCTCGGGTGTATTTCGGATACTCAACGGAGCATTCTTGTGTTAGTTAAAAATTGCAGAAAACTGGGCTCAACTGTTGCAGACTTTCCTTCTATGCGATCGCAGGTGAGCCTATGCGATCGCATGATGTAATTTTCAGAGGTGTTATTTTTGTTCTACGCAATTGCAATTCCCTTGTATGTGATCGCAGAAGCCAACCTTTCCCTTCTATGCGATCACACTCCCTTCCCCCGCGATCGCATAAGCCTGTTTCTCTTCCTTCTGCGACCGCAGGCCCAACCCTGCGTTCGCATAGGCCAATGTTTGGGCCTTTAAATTTTTACTCTACGCGATCGCATCACTGCCCATGCGATCACATTGAACAAGACCCCTGAACATTTATAAACATTTCAAAAATGAGGTTTTGCCATTTTTATCAAAACTCAAGGTTTGGAACTCGGATTTGGGAGAAATTTCAAGGGCAATCACTGGGTAACGATTCTCTACTCTCCTATGACTAAAACCCATTAATCTAATGGTGAATTCTCCCTTTAATTTCGGATTTTTGAATGAAAAGTGGGTAAAACTTCTTAGACCTAGCTATGGGTGTTGAGGGGGCATTTGACCTTCGATTTGGGAGATTTTTATATGGTTAGACTCTTGAGAGTACGAGGGTTTTGAAAACATGAAAATTATCCGATTCCGAGATGCTAGCTGGAGGGGCATTTTGGTCATTTTACCTATTTTTGCGCCCTGGCTTTAAATTTAATAGTGGAATCAGTTGTTTGCAATATTATTTATGATGTGTAATTGAATAGAATAGATTTGGGCCATTTGGAGTCGGATACTCGTGGCAAGGGCGCGGTTTCTAGTATATTGAGCCGGTTCGAGGTAAGTGGCTTGTCTAACCTTGTGTGGGGGACCTTTCCCCTTAGGATTTTACTTGATATTTGAGTGCCTTGTGCGTGAGGTGACGAGCGCGTACTTGAGCCAATTGATGAAAACCCATTTTTTTTTCTTAAACTATGAAAACTTAGTCCTTATCCTTATTTGCCTTGTTCTATCTAGAGTTATGACTTATGTTTGATTAGGAAAAAGCATGTTTAACTGACTTGACTGCCTACTTGCTTAAACTATTTGACTGTTCTATGTGAAGCATGCTAGGCTAGTTCTATCTGTGTTTGTTTTTCGTACGTTATTCCTTGGCTTGTTTCTTGCTGTGATTGCATTTACATTGGGCTTACGGATGTGGGATCCCGGTAGCTCCCCCCTTGTTTGTTTACTTTGGGACTACGGGTTCGATTCCCGGGAGAACCCCCTGCACTTTTATTTTGGGACTACGGGACGGTATCCCGGGAGATCCCCCTGCACATTGATGATTGGATTATGGGACGGTATCCCGGGAGATCATTTGGTATTGGTATAAGAGTTGGACTACGGGACGGTATCCTGGGAGATCCACTGGACAGTTGAGGAAAGGGCTACAGCAGGGTATCATGGGAGACCCTCATTGGCATCTTGATATTGAGCTGTGTTTACTCTGTGTTTCTGTTCTATCCCTGTAGTTATAATTGCTTCGTTGATTTGCCTTATCACACTGTTGCGTTTATTGTTTTTGTCAGATTTCCACACTGTTAATTATTTCTATTGTTATATTTTTGCCCTAGTAGGGCCCTGACCTCTCCTCGTCACTACTCAACCGAGGTTAGGCTTGACACTTACTGAGTACCACTGTGGTGTACTCATGCCCTTCCTGCGCATGTTTTTCATGTGCAGATCATCCAAGTACCTCTACTTAGATGCACTATCAGTGAGGTAGGAGGATTTTGGATACTTCGAGGTAGATCTGCTGCGTCCGCAGATCGACGAGTCTCCCTCTTACTCTATCTTTAGTATCTAGTTTTCTCTCTTTCGGTTGTTAGAATATTCTGGAGTTTTGGAGCCATACTATACATTTCTATACCCTGTGTTGCCTTTGAGTCTACGGGTCTTTGGGAATTTCAGTATACTTGTGTTATTGAGTTGTACATGCCGAGTGGCATACAGTACAATTTCTTCTAGTTATTTAATTCGGTTACTCTATTTTTCCGCAATTATTATATTTTCCGCAATATTTGGCTTACCTGATTGTGGGGACTAGGA
The DNA here is from genome assembly GCA_026770625.1 of Nicotiana glauca. NCBI lineage: Eukaryota > Viridiplantae > Streptophyta > Magnoliopsida > Solanales > Solanaceae > Nicotiana > Nicotiana glauca. Next base: position 157,467 of record MU763869.1, on the reverse strand, counting down.
GCCATCACGACATGTTCATGATTGGTGAACTAGGGTCGCATAGTGTGATTTTCAGAGGTGTTATTTTTGTTCTACGCTATCGCAATTCCTTTGTATGCGATCGCAGAAGCCAACCTTTCCCTTTTATGCGATCGCACTCCCTTCCCCCGCGATCGCATAAGCCTGTTTCTCTTCCTTCTGCAATCGCAGGCCCAACCCTCATTCGCATAGGCCAATTTTTGGGCCTTTAAATTTTTACTCTACGCGATCGCATCACTGCCTATGCTATCGCATTGAACAAGACCCCTGAACAGTTATAAACATTACAAAAATGAGGTTTTGGCATTTTTATCAAAACTCAAGGTTTGGAGCTTGGATTGGGAGAAATTTCAAGGGTTTTTCAAGGGCAATCACTGGGTAACGATTCTCTACTCTCCTATGACTAAAACCCATTAATTTAATCGCGAATTCACCCTTTAATTTTGGATTTTTGAATGAAAAGTCGGTAAAACTTCTTAGACCTAGCTATGGGGTGTTGAGGGGGCATTTGACCTCCGATTTGGGAGATTTTTATATGGTTAGACTCATGAGAGTACGAGGGTTCTGAAAACGTAAAAATTATTTGATTCCCAGACATTGGCTAGAGGGCCATTTTGGTCATTTTACCTATTTTTGCGCCCTAGCTTTAAATTTAATAGTGGAATCAGTTGTTTGCAATATTATTTATGATGTGTAATTGAATTGAATAGATTTGGGCCATTTGGAGTTTGAGCACTTGCGCCAGGGTGCTATGACAGTTTCAGAGTATGCCATCCGTTATACCAGGTTGGCTAGACATGCCCCGATTTTGGTTGCCATAGTTCGGTAGAAAGTCCGCAGGTTCATCGGGGGCCTTATTCTGCCTATCAAGTCTAGCATGGCTCGAGAGCTGGAGATGGATATTCCTTACCAGCAGGTAGTGAGCATTGCTAGGAGGATTGAGGGTATGCTCGCCAGGGAGCGAGGGGAGAGGGAGGCCACGAGGTCTCGAGAGTCGGGTCACTACTCTGGTGCCCCTACCCCGTCAGCAGGTCGTTATGGTAGAGGTTATTCTGGTCGCCCTGTGCATTCAGCTTTGCCAGCAGCCGGTTGTACTCCAGCTCCGCCTGCACCTCGGTAGCCTTATTATGCGCCTCCAGTTTCTAGCGCGCCTCCTGCGCGGGGTACTTCTAGAGGTTAGTCCAGCAGGCCTAGCCCCAGCCAGTCATAGCCACCACGTCCTCCCAGAGCTTGTTTCGAGTATGGCGATACACGTCATATGGTTAGGGACTGCCCCAGACTTGGTAGGGGTGCATCTTCACAGACTGCTCAGCCGCAGCGGGGTCCTCAGAGTTCTTAGGCTATGATTACAGCTCCAGCTGCTGCCCCGCCTGCCCAACCAGCCAGGGGCGGAGGCCGGGGAGATAGAGGTTGCCCTCGCGGGAGGGGTCGGGCCAGATATTATTGTATTCCTGCTCGCACTGAGGCGGTCGCCTCCGATTCCGTCATCATAGGTATTATATTGGTTTGTCACAGAGAGGCATCTGTTCTATTTGATCCAGGCTCTACTTACTCTTATGTGTCTTCTTATTTTGCTTCGCATTTGGGTGTGCCTCGGGATTCTTTGAGTGGCCCCATTTTTGTTTCTACTTCTGTGGGAGATTCTCTTGTTGTGGACCGCGTTTATCGGTCATGTCTGGTTACTATTCATGGTTTTGAGACCAGGGCAGATCTATTATTACTCGGTATGGTTGACTTTGATATTATTCTGGGCGTGGACTGGTTGTGACCCCATCATGCTATTCTTGATTGTCACGCCAAGACCGTGACGCTGGCTATGCCAAGTGTTCCACGTATTGAGTGGAGTGGTACTTTAGATCATACTCCCAATAGAGTTATATCTTTCCTTAAAGCTCAACGTATAGTTGAGAAGGGGTGTGCCGCGTATATAGCTTATGTGAGAGATGTCAGTGTTGATATCCCTTCTATTGATTAAATTCCAGTGGTACGGAATTTCCCCGATGTGTTTCCAGCTGATCTCCCGGGTATGGCACCCAATAGAGATATCGATTTTGGCATTGATCTGTTGCCGGGCACTCAACCCATTTCCATTCCTCCGTATCGCATGGCTCCTCCCGAGTTGAAGGATCAATTGCAAGAATTGCTTGGTAAGGGTTTTTTTCGACCCAGTGTCTCACCGTGGGGTGCTCCTGCCTTGTTTGTGAAGAAGAAGGATGGTTCTATGCGTATGTGCATTGATTATCGTCAGTTGAACAAAGTTACAGTGAAGAAAGGTTATCCTTTGCCTCATATTGATGATCTGTTTGACCAGCTTCAGGGCGCACATGTGTTTTCCAAGATTGATTTGCGCTCAGGTTACCATCAGTTGAAGATTCGGGAGCTAGATATCCCGAAGACTGCCTTCAGGACCCGGTATGGTCATTACGAGTTCCTTGTTATGTCATTTGGGCTGACTAATGCCCCGACAACTTTTATGCATTTGATGCACAGTGTATTCAGGCCATATCATGACTCATTCATTATTGTTTTCATTGACGACATCTTGGTATATTCTCGGAGTCGGGAAGATCATGAGCAGCACCTCAGGACAGTGCTTCAGACCCTGAGAGAGAAAAAATTATATGCAAAGTTCTCAAAATGTGAGTTATGGCTGAGTTCTGTGGCATTCTTAGGCCACGTGGTATCGAGTGAGGGCATTCGAGTGGATCCGAGGAAGGTGGAGGCCATGCAGAGTTGGCCCAGGCCCTCCTCAGCTACCGAGATTCGCAGTTTCCTTGTCTTGGCGGGTTATTACTATCACTTTGTGGAGGGGTTTTCATCGATTGTGGCCCCTATGACTAGGTTGACCCAAAATGGTGCCCCATTTCAGTGGACAGATGAGTGTGAAGAGAGCTTTCAAAAGCTCAAGACAGCTTTGACTTCAGCCCCAATCTTGATACTGCCTACCGGTTCAGGGTCTTATACAGTTTATTGTGATGCCTCACGAGTTGGACTTGGAGCGGTGTTGATGTAAAATGGTAGGGTGATTGCCTATGCGTCCAGACAGTTGAAGGTACATGAAAAGAACTACCCTGTCCACGATGTTGGTAGTATTATCGTAAATCGTAATGGAGTCTGTTTCTTTCTATCAAAAGTCTGGAGAAATTTTACTATGTGAGTCACATAACCAACATTACTTATGTGAGTCTAGTTTATTTCTTGACAAGTGGACTCATGTTTCTACTTACTTATTTTAAAGCATAAGCTAAAAAAGGTAATATTTAGGTCTACTCTTTTTCCTAATTAGAGGCTTAACTAATGGACAATAAAAGGAAAAGAAGAAAGTAAAAGATCTATTTCATTACTCTTATTATATTATTATAATATTATAAGACAAAAAAAGTAAACTACGATGAAAATCTTGCAAATTTTTTTGACAAAGTTTTTTTTTTCCACGGTGAAAAAAAACTAGGTCTGCTTTTTGACAAAATAAGTTGAGAAAAGCAATTACATTAAAATATCTTTTGTTGTATTTTATGATAATCCAATCACTTAGTACAAGAAAAAATAACCATGACAAACTGGAACAAGAAAATGAGTTTCAAAAAGACAAGGAAGAAGAAGCTAACGACGACAATCACATACAACCTATACATAATGAACAATTTTGTATCTGAAATGCCTTGCAAAAATAAAATATAACAATATAAACAAGCTATAGTAAACTATGTTGCTCTGAATACAATTAACATACACCATAATAACACTACTATATAGAATATACACAATTGCATCACCAGACACAAATTATAAATCAAATATATGTTGACTCTTCAAATTATTCATACTATAAATATTGTTCAAGTGATCTCTCCGACACTATCAATTCAGTTCATTTGTAAATCAATATAATCCATAATTAAAATAAATGCGTACAATATTATCAGTCTCAATACTAGTAATTCCAACTCAATTTCTAATTCGATTTCTACACTCAATTCGCTTGGCCACTAAAATAAATATTTTTTCCAGTGATGTTTGAACTTTGGTTCTCAATGCCACCTCCAAATTGGTTAGTTGAAGCCTGAGTGAACAGTTGTGTGAAGCTAGTGTTTTGATCTCCATATAACTACATCGTTGAATTAAAATGAGTAAAGCAAAAAACCAAATCAAGAGCGATAAGTAAATTAAAATATAAATATTAGTAACAAATTGAAAATTATAACTTGATAGTTTAGAGATTGAACCTCAAAATTTAACCCCAAGGATTGTTGCCCACGTTGTTCTGTTGCTCTAACTTTTAATGTCTTTTGTGGTGCCCGCTTCTTCTTTTGCTCAATTCTTAGTTTTAATCTTCCGTATCCATTTCGATTACCCTTTTTCTTAATTGGATCCAAAACTTGATCATTGAATCCCAAAGAAGGGCCAACAGATGTACTAGATTTGGAACAACTCCTATGGGTACCTTCTGCATATAATTCACTTTGGAGTTTAGTGATCTCAACCCTTGCTTCATACAAATATTTTCTAGCAATTTTTTCAGAATCGGCATCATTTGCAGCTAAAGTCATAACTGCAAATGATTCTTTTATCAACCTGTTTAAGCGAATAGCCATAGATGAAGTTGATGTTTTCTTTTTATTGCTGCACTCCTCCAAACCATTCCCTTGTTTAGCATTCTTTGTCCATCTTTTCAAAATATATTGTGCAGGGATATAAGAAACATCCAAGTCAATAAACAGAACTTTTAGTGCTTGGCAACATATCCAACCCAAAGATTCAAACATAAGACAACTGTAACTTATGGAATTGTCCATAGAATTGAATTGCACTGTCTCAATTTGTCCGCCTTCTCCCTTGAGGATTGTGTATGTGTGACAGGTGCCATTAGTTTCAGTATTGATCACCTTTTTGGACATCCCCTGCAAAAATTTATGTTGAAATCTTGTAAATATAGTTCTAGTGTATAAAGTTGCAGCATGCTTTAATAACCCACAGTCATCTATTGCAAGTTTAGGTGTTCCTCAACATTTATAATCTTCTGTCGCCTCAATGTCACGCATTTCAGCTATCCGTTGCTCATAACGATTAACAAATTAAGATAAACTCATAGTCTTGCAAGCCATTTCTATGAAGACTCTATGAGTGCTCTCACTTCTCTGAGTTGATTTAATATCCGCAGAGAAAATAGATCGACTAAATACAGGACACCACTTTTCTCTCAAGTCATATAATCTTTGAGCCAACTATTACTCCCACAATCCATTCTTTAGTCATTTTTTGCCACACCAACTCAAACTCGGATTCCGACTTGCACCTCCATAAGAGTTTATCAAAATATTTTTCTCTAAATCCCAGTTTCCAATAAAGTTGAGGTATATTCTTTTGGGCATTCCTATCAATATGCCATTCACATAAACGATGACAAGTATCAGTAAAAACTTCTTTAATAGCAACCGTTATTGCAGGAGCTTGATCGGTAAATATAATTTTGGATTATATGCCTCCCATTGCCTTCAAAAAAGTACGAAATAGCCAAACCAAAGAACTAGTTATTTCATCATTTAAGAATGCACATCCAAAAAAATCATTTTTCCAATGATTATTTACGCCCACAAATGGAGCACAAATCATATCATATTTATTTGTACGATATGTAGTATCAAAAAATATCACATCTCCAAAACACTCATAATGCAATTGAGATATACTATCTCTCCAGAAAAAGTTGCACATCCTTCCATCTTCATCAACTTGAAAAGAGTAAAAAAAGTTTGAATCCTCTGATTGCATATGCATAAAACGATCCACAAGAGTTTGAGCATCTCCACTGTTAATCATACTTCTTTTATGTGCTTGTATGAAGTTATGAGCATCCTGTTCAATAAATCTAGCATTTTCAATACCACCTGCTTCATTTTGAAGGTAACAAACAACTTTTTTGATGCGAATACCAGCATCTACCATAGAACTGAGAATGTCTTTAGTAACAGTTGTAAGATTTCGGCCAGACAATATAAAATGTCTCAAATTTTTCTCGATCATCGGGTGGTTATGCTCAACGGAAAATTCGAAAGCTTCCCATTTCTCATTTGAAGTCTTAAATTTTATGCGAGCCATACAACCACATCTATATTTTAACCTTTGACGTTTTCTTTCTAGATAATTAGAATACAAATGAGATTTTCCTTCACAAGAACAAAGAAATAAACACCTTGTTAATTCTTTGTTTCTGTTGTAAGTTTTTGCTCCCTTTCGAATGCCAAAACCTTTTGCTAAAGCATAGGAATTGTATGCTACGTATGATTCATCTTCAGAACCAAATTTCATCCCAATCTTAATAGCAAAGTCATTGTTAATGTTAGATATATTATGGACAAATGTGGAACAATCTTGATCATTAGCAGTATAATCTACAATAATATAATCTAAATTAGAGGTACAATATCTACACATAAATAATAATAAAACTAAATTACGTTTTCCATTAAAAAAGTGAGCACTTGAAACTAATAGTCTTTAAAGTTCATGTTGCTTACCTTCACCTTCAAAATTAATATCTTCAGTAGAGTGATCCTCCATATTGTTGAGCATAAAGTGTATGCTTTATTTTTCACCGAGGAAAGGATGCTAAGAAATAAGATTTTCAATAAAAAAAGTTTTGTCAAAAAGCAGACCTAGTTTTCATCGTGGAAATAAGATCTAATTTTATCAAAAAGCAGACCTAGTTTGTTTTCACCGTGGGAATAAAAAAAAACTTTGTCAAAAAATTTTGCTAAGAAATAAGATTTTCATCGTAGTTTACTTTTTTTTCTTTATTATAATATTATAATAATATAATAGGAGTAATGAAATAGATCTTTTACTTTCTTCTTTTCATTTTATTGTCCATTAGTTAAGCCTCTAATTAGGAAAAAGAGTAGACCTAAATATTACCTTTTTTAGCGTATGCTTTAAAATAAGTAAGTAGAAACATGAGTCCACTTGTCAAGAAATAAACTAGAGTCACATAAGTAATGTTGGTTATGTGACTCACAGAGTAAAATTTCTCAAAAGTCTGCTAACAATAACACTGTAGTATAAAATTTGATCAATCACATCGCGTTTTTTTAAATGTGACTTCAATGACCATATTTAGAGGGTGTTTGACTAAGCTTATAAGCTGGTCAAACAGGCTTATAAGTACTTTTTGGCTTATCTACGCGTTTGGTAAAATTAAAAGTGTTTATAAGTTAAGTGCTTATAAGCCGAAAATAAGCCAAAAGCCATAAGTTGGTCTCCCCCAACTTATCAAATTTCAGCTTATAAGTACTTTAGGTTTGACTAAAATATTTACTATTATATCCCTAAAATACTTCTTTTTTAAAACAAAACTATTTGTATACCCAATTTTTTAGCTGCTTATTATTAATTTCAGCACTTTTATCCAAACACGTAACTGCTTATTTTTTAAATCAGTTTCAGCACATATGCTTATCCGCTACTCTAAATCAGCTAAACCAAACGGGCTCTTAAGCACATATGAAATTTCCCATGGTGAAATTCACTATATTGACATATCACTTTAATGATCTACACGGGATGACACGTGCAACACACGTATGCTAAATTAAATTTTTTTTTTGTGTATGTGTATGTGTATATATATATATAAATTATTTTTTTAATTCCAAATCGAAAACATAAATCTGTTCAAAATATTAATTATATCCTCTGTGCTAGCAAAGAATATAATAATATTTTATTTGGACTAATAATTTAATTTTTTTGACTAACTAAATTCTTTAATTCAATTATCAAATAATAAAATAATTAATCCTTTAGCAAGTATCATAACACTTGTCAATGTGACACCCCATAGGTTAAATATTAAGCTGGTATTAAATTTATCAGATCAATATACTAATCACGGGTGGCGTCTAGAAATACTCCTTAATGACTGGATAACATGAAGTATATATTTTACTCTCAAGAACCAGTGTGAGCACGTAATTTTTGCCTTACAGAAAATATTCCTACAAAATCCACCCAAAAATAAATTCTTCTAATTGTTTTGAATTTATAGAACTTTAGGATTTTCTTTATAGGCAGAATACATACTTTACCCATCGACCTTGTCCCCAAATTCCTCTTACACACCTGTTAAAGACGGGAATAATATTACACACCAAAACTTTTAATGGTGTATCAATTACACACCACTTCGGTGTTTGACCACATATGCTTAAAGACTGCTATTACACGCCCCAATCAGCGTATGACACGTGTCATAAATCTTTAAAAAAAAGAAGAAAAAATTGAGGAAAAAAACCTCTGCCCCCCCACCCCCACTCCTCATCTTCCCAAAGAAAAAAATACAAAAAAAAACCACACCCCCTCCTCATCTCCCCAATCCCCTCATCTTCTCCATCACTACTATCCTACCACCAATCCTTCCACTACAAGCACCTTCTTCCCCAACTATAGATTCAACTCTTTAACCGATTTTTAACAAGTTTTAACAAAATCCTTATTGAAATTTAAAAATCAAGCTCAAACCCAAAGTTTCAAACTTGTTAATGATATTTTTTTAATTTTTATCAAAATTAATCAACTAAGTAAATTTTTATTCAACAATAATCATAAATTCACATTAATTTTCTGGGTCATAGAACGCCAAAATCAATAAGACCCAATTAAATTTTCAAGCTTTTTCAAAAGGTCAATAATGGTAATTTTTACAAGACCCAATAGCTCCTCTTTTCTTCTTTCTTTTCTTTTTCTTCTTAGTCACGGGGGTTGAAGAGACGAAATATGAGGGGTTATACAAAATTAGTATGGAGGTTGGGGAAGAAGACGAAAT
>MU763869.1:116998-147871 GCA_026770625.1 Nicotiana glauca | reverse complement strand
AAATTAAAAAAAAAAAAAAAAAAAAAAAAAAAAAAAAAAAAAAAAAGAGAAGGCCGCCTGCCCTCATTTGTTAATTGGGCCAACAATTTATTTGGCCCAAAACCTAACCAGTCCAAACATCTGCCCAGCACAATCCCCATGATTCCAAATCGGTCCAGCTCCCCTAATACCCAAAATGATGTCGTTTTTAGTAATTTTGATTCTGGCCATTCACTTAATTTGATCCTGCGGCCAGGAACTTACCCAATTCCATCCTTATAACTAGTAATGGCAAATGGGCGATTCGGGTCGGATATAGTTCAGGTCGAAAATGGGTAATGAAAAAATGGATCAATTATCCGACCCGACCCATATTTAATACAGATAAAAAAAAGAGTTAACCGGCTGATAATATAAGTTACCCATATTATCTATGACTTCTTTTATATGATCACTTTTGGGAAAATTCTTAGTCTCCCTAACTTGAAAAACCCCCAATTTTAAGGCTTTACAAATGTAAAAGTTAGACCAATTGGTTATCCATTTTCTAAATGGATAATATGATTATCCATATATGACCCATTTTTAAAAAGTTCATGACCCAACCTATTTTTTAGGGGATAATATGGGTGGTTAACTGTTTTCTTTGAACCATTTTCCCACCCCTACTTATAACTATCTGAATTGCTCCCTCCCAAAACCCTAGAGACGCCCCTCATTTCGCCCACCCCCTCATCTCTCTCACCCTTTGAAGAAGCCACCGCCGTAAATTGCCTTATGGCGGCGACGCCACTCCAAACCACTTCAATTGACATCCCATAATCTCCAACTCCTCCTCAATCAAACCCCTTACCATTTTCTCTGAAATCTTCACCAAAATCAGCATATTACAGATCTAAAATTCAAGAAACAATTGAGCTAAGTCGGCTCTCTGATTCTTCATGATTTACCATGCGTTTTGGCTCGAAACTCACATGAATCGATTGCTATTAATGAGAACAATCGATTTATGTTAGCTTCAATTCATTTCGAAGCCACATAATTCGTTTGAGTTTTGTTGGTCGGCCCGTTTTCTTCCAAATCGTTTTCAGTCGTGTAGTGCCCGCAGGTATAACTCTCATCATGTTTCTCTTTAACTTCAATTTGTTTCCTCATATTCACATCCTTTTACCTTATCTCTGTCGAAAATAGAGATAATTAATCCATTTTATTATTAATTAGCTTCCTAATCTCAACACTGTAGGACTTCTTATAGAGTTTAATTGTGTCGGTAATGACTATGTATGTTTGTTAGGTCACATAATGTGTCCTCGATAATTCAATTTTTCTGGTTGAGTTTTTCTCTCTTGATCTTGCTAATTGTTGTCTTTTGCTTATGTTATCGTTAGGATTAGAATAATGCTTAATAATATAAGCTATTTGATATAGGTTTAGGGTTGATTGGCAATTAGCAGGACATTTATAGGGCCTTTAGGAATTAAATCTGAAGAAATATTATTTGTAAGAGCTGGAAGGTTCTAGAATAGTAGAAAGGACTATAATACAAAAAGATAAGAAAAACTAGGTCAAAATTGGGGTAAAAGGGGAATTTTCAGAAGTTAAAAGGTTTAGTTAAAATAAGAGAGAAAGTCTGAATTGGACAACTGTCCATTTTCAGTTTTAGAGAGATGCCCTCCCCTAATTTTTAGCTGACAAGATTCCTTTCCATCATCTCCCTTTTTCTACAACTCACACACTTTATATAAGGGACTGGATTTTACAATGTTCTAGGGAGAAAAAACACATATACACTCCCATCCTCACGAATTTCTCTGAAGAAGAAAACAATCTGAAAATTCCAATTTAGAGACAGAAATACAAAGTATAGAGAAAGTTCCAATCTTTTCTTGTTCAATCTTCCAGCTTCATTTCTTTTGGGTTTTACAAGTTTGATTAACTATTGAGACCTAGGTTTCACTCCTGAAGATTATTGCTGGTTTCATTTCGAATCAGATTCTGTTCTTATCTAGATATCTTAGTGCTTTCTTGCTTAACTAGGCCAGTACTAAGATCTCTTTGTATTCTTGTTCTTATCAAATGAATAGAAATGCTTTTTGTTTACCGTGAAAATGGTAATAATAATTAAATTTGATTATGAAAATCTAAAAATACATGATCTATTTTTATGCTAGTTGTCAGGAGTTGATGCTATGTAAAAGATATAGAAACGAGATATGAGTTTGAGAACATGGTGATAATCAAATTGATAGGTTAGCAATCAGTCCTCGAGCTTGTCGATTCGGGGGTCTCGAGGTCGATTCGAGTGCTCGGCTGTAGGCTATTGAAGGTGATCGATGTATGACTAACAGTTATAATAAAATCAACTAAGGCTCTTTATGGCCAATGATAAGCGATAAATGATGAACAATAGGGAAGATAATAAATAAAAGCAATAATATCAAGAGAATATGTTATAGAGCAGAGAGAATATTTTTGTGTCTTTAGTATGGAGCAACAGATCCCTAAAAAATGGCAAGGATCCCATTTATATATGGGAAAAATCCCAACATAGTACAAAATACATTAATTACAACGATATGGAGATGGGACTGCTAGATGACGCCCTAATTCGGGTTTAGAGTAGCCCTCTAGACTTTGTCAGCCCTAGCCGTGTGCCTTGGGAACTCTCTATTTCTACCATTACCGTGATCAATACTACCCCGAGATCGAGTGTCGATGACCCTCGAGGGAGGAACTCGACCGTGGTCTCAAGCCTTTGAGGTGATCTTTCGAAATGCCTTAATGACGAGAAATTGTACCCTCCGATTTCACCGTATATAGATAGTCCCCGCATTTCCTAGAACAAAGCGATAGAAAATAATTTTGAGATTCTATTCTGAGGGCATCATCGTCATGACGTCATCCCATTAGAGCATTAAATGCCATGCTAAAAAAATTGCGCAAGGATCGCCGTCAAACATGACTATCGAGAAGCCCACAGACCGCTATTGGTTCGTCCCTTCCGCTACCCATACGGCTCCTATAAATGTGCCAATAGTTTGATAATTCTAACTTTCTCAACATCTTCAAATTTTCAAGGCCAGATCCATCCCCTTTCGCATCCTTTCTTCTTACCTCCTTAGCGAAATTTCACCGCCATCATTGCTAGAACCTCCAAGACGGTTCCTCAGAAAGTCAAGGCTGCCTCTTTACCACGAACATCCAAAGGGAAACCCAAAGTGATACCCACTGTGGAATAATGTAATCCTACCAAGCTCGACATGACGAAGGATTTTACCGTCCACAAACCCCCATCTATATCGGGACTATGCGAACACGTGTCCCGGTACATAGTGTTGTGACCAACATAGGGAAGGTGAAGAAAGACTGCCGATGGGGGGAGGCAACGGAGGTTGAGATTCCCTGCCCTGATGAGAACATAACAGATTACAAAGCTGGTTTCCTTCATATATATACTTACCCGTTCACTTTAGGTCCGGTCTATTCTTCTAAATCCCCTTCCCCGGAGATAGATCCGATTATTCTCGATTTCTGCGACAAATACCAAGTGATGCTTGGTCAAATCAATCCATCTTTCTGGAGGATAGTCTTGATGCTCCTCCATTTCTCCAATGGGGTCGAGGGCGAGACCTTTACCCTCAACCATTTGATTAGGTTGTACAACCCTCAATTTTATCGAGGTTTGATTAAGCTTCACCACAGGTCCGAAAAATCATTTTTCTCGAGCACCGACAAGGACAATGATCGAGTGTGGATGAGTAGGTTCGTCTGAGTTAGGACCTCAGACATCATTCCAGCCGGGAGGATGCCATTCCCGGAGAAGTGGAACACACAACGTAAGTATTTTTTCCCTCGGACATATTTGTGATTTTCTTTCCTCCCTTCCAAAAATATAATCTCCTTTTGGTTTCTGCAGCTACCATTTGGTATCCCGAAGTAATTTAGGACCTGCTGAGATGGATCAAGCGGTTGGATACCTCGTTCCCATATCTCGTCCAGTCTTGTCCCGATTTGTCTAAGACGTGGTGGGTGGCCAAAAATCATGGTAAATGTTTCCTTGCCACCTATGTCTTAGCCTTATGTTTCTCCCCGTATGGCCATTACGCTCGTGCAAGCCTTGGCGATGGTATGCGGATGAGACCTCTTCCTAGTGGCAAGATGGAGACTTCGTAGCCCGCTAAGGGAAATAAAAGGAAGGGTAAGGCGATCGCTGATCCTCCCATGGCAAAGAAACCTAAGTCACGCGGGCCTCGAGCCGCCACTACGACCTCGACTTCAGCTTTCGAAGTAAGCCTCGATGCTGGGGATGAATATGATGATGAGAGCGAGTGCCGTTTGGTATAGAGAATGAGGTCAGGTGCATGAGTCTTGTAGGAACCTCAACGAAAATTGCTGAATCAGGAACAACCAATGCAGGTCGGTCCCGTACGACGAAGACCCTCGAGAAGGGTGTTAATATGGTCCTGGATCTCGCGACCGGATATGGTGCAGTTTCTGCTGGAGGGACTGTTGCTGCCGGTCCTGAAAGGTCTGGACCCGGAGTTTTTTGGGGGCACGAGTTGCCTACCGGAGACATCGATGCCCTGGATGATTTTAGTTCGGCCCCCAATTCTCGTCAGCAAAGCTAAGGGACACTCAGGATATGAATACCGCCAAAGTGGGGGGTCCTCTCTAGGGGGAGGTGCGCTTGGCAACATTCTTGATGATATTGATGATGTCAACGATAACATCGATCTCGACACTCCCGATGCCGTCAAGGCAGCGAAGAGGTTCCAACGGTAGGTGATAGCTATTTTTTGTATATTTCTTTAGTCTTAAGCATTATTCTTTGTTTTCCTAACTCTTTTGTTTTGCCGTAGTGTAAGGAGATGTATGACCATGCCCTCTCCAGGCTCCAGGATGAGCTTTCATGCCTTAAGAAGGAGCTTGAGAGGCTTACTCGGGACTGCGAGAGTTGGAGGCTTACTTTTCCCAAAAGGAGAAGGAGTTAAGCGAGCTCCAGGCTGCTTTGTAGGGAGCGCTTCGAGAAAAAGCTGATCTTGCTGAGCAGGTATTTTGCCATGCGTAAATCCACCCTTCGTTCCCATAATTTGATACTGACTGGCTTACTTTTCCCTTCGCAGATCGGGCAAAAACAAGTGGAGATCTCCGAGTTGAGGTAGCTAAACAAGGTAGAGACCTCGGAATTGGCATCAACCCATGGTCTTCTACAAAGTGCTCGAAAGGAGATTGCTGCACTGACTGTGGCCAAGTTCGAGATCGGAGGGAATGTTGCTACTTATCTGAAGGATGCAGCCACTGTGAATCAAATAGCCCACAATATATCGATAGAGGCCGAGCTAAAATTGGCTCGGAATGTCGCTCATGCTAGTGGGAAAGCAAAGAGGGAAGCCTTAGAGGGTGTCAAAGCCAAAGGTGTCGATCTTTCAGCTAAGATTGAGGAGGCCCGAGAGTTGGAGAGAAAATTGGTGCTCTTAGTCGATTTAGATGAGGATCCTGGAGATGGTTCAAAGGATAGTGGCAATAAAGACAAGTCCTTGTGTCGCTTTTGTTTTTTTTTCTTTTTTTTTCTTTCTGTTCATGCACTCCCAGGGAAACAAGTTTTGTAAAGATGCCCCTTGTAAATATATTTTTTGGCAATACAAGAGAGTTTTTCTGCTCCAAGTCTTTCCATTCTTTATATTTCGTCGTTCTTGCAGAGTTAGTCTTCGAATTTTAACATTTACTCTTTGGAACCCATACTTGGAGCAATCGGGGCCCTTGAAATCGGATCCTATCTTGAAATTAGGTCGATAGCTCCTCTGGGGCCGATGCTTGTGATAGCAAGAAACCCTCGAGGTCTCAATAACCCTCAAATTTCACGGGATAACAACATTCGTTCAATCTGATAAAGGGACCCCGGGGGTGGTCCTACAGTGCATTTCCCAAGAAAAAAGTGACATTAACATGGCCTGAATTAATTGGCTCTCTGGGTAGGCAAGCAGTCGCTGCTTTGCCCTTATATATTCATTCGCTTGCTTCGTAAGTGGAGATTCTGCTACTTTGAGTAACTATTTCTTCCATAGAACTTGGTTTTTTGTGATAGTTCTCCTGTCGTTTCTACTCAAAATCTTTTCCCAAATCTATACCCTCCTTTTCCTATTTTATCGTAGCCATGACTGCTACGTCGACATCTGCCCATCAAGGAGAGGGGAGTTCTGCCTCTGTTCCGCATTCGGTCGGTGGTACACCGCTGGTGCCCGGTGAGCGGGCCTTGAGGTGCTTTATCTCGAGGAGAGACTTTACGTTGGACAAACCTCCCAACGTTCAAGAACATCGGGAGCATGCATCGAGGTTCATCTCATCAGTAGGGGAGGAACACCTCGAAATGATCAGAAAAGACTGAGGATGGGGAGAAGGAGTGGTACTGCAAGTACCTTCCTCTAAGGAGAGCACCATGACCCATGTCGAGGGGCTTTTGAGCGTGTATATGCATTCTTTTACGTTGGGTCCCCCAAATCGGGTCATACTTGAGTTCTGTCAAAGATATCAGGTTACCTTGGTGCAGGCTCACCCATCCCTTTGGAAGATAGTGTAGACGATAAGGTGTTTTGCAGATAAGGACGGGCTTGAATTCAGCCTCAGTCATCTCGTGAGGTTATATTGGCTGCTGCTTTATTAGGGTTTGATTACTCTACAGTGTCGATCCATCCGGTCCCCTGCTGTTAACGGCGAAGAGGACGAGGATCAGGTATGGATGAGCCGGTTCGTTCGAGCACATACGGTTGATATAATCCCTGGAGAGTTTCTGCCCTTTCCTGAGAAATGGAATTTCATACGTAAGTGTCATACCCGTATTTTATCACTTTGTCTGTAGCGGAGGTGGGCTCCATAACGACATTTTTCTGTTTCTTTCTTTGTAGTGACTCCTTGGTTGCCGAACGAGGTCCCTGATTTGACCGAATGGTCTGGTAAGCTGGCAGCTTGTTCGACCTATGATAAGCGCAAATGGAGAGACCTGTCCAAGGGGAGATGGGAGGCAAAGCATCACGATAGGCTCTTGGTGGCTTATTTCCCCAGAATGGTACTTTTCTTTTCAGCGCACTAACTTAGCCGCCGCATGTGTTGGAGATTTTTCCGAGATGAGGTTGTGCCCCCTAGATGAGGAAGAGAGATTGCCCACCTTGGGTTCGAGGGTTGATAATAAAAGAAAAGAGTCTTCGGGGTGTGAGGAGGCTCGCAACCGGGATGAGTTCTTCTCAGAGGTTCAAAAGAGGTGAGTCGGACGATCTTCCGACTTCGGAGGCCTCCGTTTTTGAAAGAACATTTCCCGTTCCTGCCGAGGGCTCTTCAAAGAGTGAGGAGCACGTGGATCCTTCTTTTTTTCCTACCAAAGGCACTTCGGTAGATACTAAGCCATCGGACATTGGCTCGGCCATTGGTGAGGCTCAACGGCTTGGCTTTATGGTAAGCTTTGGTAGCTGGTATAGGCTTATTTCGGTTTTACACTCTTCCTTTCTTATTGAATTTTCCCTTGCAGGCTTTTGATAGGCTTAATTCTGAGATGCTTCGCTATGTGGCCAGGTTGCGGAAAGCTTTGGATAGGGAGAAATCTGTTAAGCTTCTTTATCCGAGAAAGGAAAGCAAGCTGGTATCCCTACGATGTGAGGTGGATCGAAGTCGAAACTGCGAAAGCCATCTCGAAAGACAGGTAGCATGTATTTCATATTGATGTATGCTCCTCTTTTCATTTTTGGAGATTAATGTTTTGATATTTTAGTTGGAGAGCAAAACGGAGGAGCTGGAACGACTTTGGGGCGGATTTGGTCGGGCTAAATGCAAGTTTAACGAGGTGCAGGCTCAGGTAGATTGCCAAGTTATGGCTAAAGAGTGTGCTTTGGCTAGGGTTTCTACCCTCTAGGTGCAAGTTCGGACTGCTCATGCGAATGATTTTGCTCGAGTGACTATGATCACAAGGCTCGACTCCGAGCTTTCGAAGGCAAAGGCCGAGGTGGTGAATGCCCGAGCTGAGGCTGTAATGAGCAGCACTAGGGCTGACTAGAAAGTGGCAGCCAATTTGAAGAGCGCTGACGCTGCTAGAGCTGAGCTGAGGAGAACTTTTGATCGTGCGAGCAGTAGTAAAGAGTACGTGAAGTGAAAATCTCTTAGGGAAACACTCGAGGAAATTCATGCCAGGGGCTTCGATCTTTTGGAAGAGATCGAGCAAGCTAAGGCGGAAGAATAAGATGCCAAGTTCCTTCTGTCCGATGCCGAGGATGGTTCCATCAGACCATAGTCCCCATAGTGGACGTTCATTTCCTTCTCTGTCTCTCTGTATAGTACTTTTAAAGTATGTTGTAAATGGAGCTTGTATTTTATTACATGTGTGTATAAGGGGAAAACCTCGTGATTTTGTATCTTCTGGGTTTCTGTTTTCCTAGATTTTAGCCAGATCAACTGGTGTTTGAGTTGGTAGGAATCCTTAGATTCATGATATGGCCCTGGGCTTATTAGGCTAGCCTGTAGGCTCTTACGTACTTGGTCGATGTGACCTTTTACGTATGGCCCTGAGGTGCATCAGGATAGCCCGTAGGCTCTTACGTGCTTTGTCGATGCGACCTTTTATGTGTGGCCCTGAGTTTCATTAGGCTGGAGACAATGGCTTTTATGCCTTGGGTCATAGTGACCTTTTACGTGTGGCCCTGAGGCTTATTAGGCTGGCGACAATGGCTCTTACGCCTTGGGTCGAAGCGACCTTTCATGTGGGCTGGCGACAATGGTTCTTACACCTTGCTCTTAGGCATATTTAGTTAACTATTTTGGGTTCAGTCTCCGAATCGGGTTTCGACTCGAGCTCATTCGACCCTAAAGTTTTTTTATTTTGTATGGGCTGGAAATAATTGCTCGTATGCCTTGGGTCGAAGCGACTTTTTATGTGGTCTGGCGACAATGGCTCTTATGCCTTTGGTTGATGCGACCTTTTATGTGGGTTGGAGACAATGGCTCTTATGCCTTGGGTTGAAGCAACCTTTTATTGTCTTTATTTTTCCCTCATTAAGGACTTTTTTGAAATAATTTTTGCCTGACTCTTCGATGGTTCGATATAAACCTCGATTACGAGTCGTTATATGGGGATGATCGAGCACCTCGGGAGGCTTGGCTCGGAGGCTAAGTATCTCGAAGCCTGTGATTTGGAGCTGACATGGTCGAAGCTCTTTTGTCTATGTCGAGGGTAGCCTGTTTAACTGATTCTTTTTGAAGTAGATTCAAAGTAATTGAAGGCCTGTGATTTTGTAGCGACGGTCGGGCATCCCCGAGTCGCGTTAGTTGGGCTGATACAGCCTTGTGATCGTAGTCATTTATGCTTGGCCGGAGCCATTTTTAATCCCGAGCGAAGTAGTTTCGATGTATATATCGAGGGTATGCCTTTTAGGGGTCTTACAAGTTCGATATATAGCCTTAACTTTGAGATCAGGTTTATTCCTTTAGTAAGGTCTTACAAAATTTTCATGCCTTTAAGCTCTTATAATTTTTTAGATACTTTGTACAAGTATGGTTTATTCCTCGCTCGAGGTCTTACAGATACTACCACTTGGTACAAGTGTGGTTCATGCCTTGCTTGAGGTCTTACAGATACTGCTGCTGCCTTATGTAGGTCTTACGAGACCGAGTCTGCCCGCTTGGGGTCTTATGGCCTCAAGTTTTTTTAATGAATGGTGATTGGCAATAGTCCCTGAGTTATCGAGGGTATCCTGGCTCGGGAGCCGTTACTCGTAAACTTGGTATTGCTTCATTGAGGGCTTACGATTTCAGATATTCTGACCCTGAGGTCGTGCTTTTTTTGAGATTTTGACGCCAGTCCTCGAGTGTTCGGACACTTTTGGCTTTTGAGATGTTTCGTGATTTTGATGTTGCCTCCTTGAGGGCTTACAAGTTTGGAGTTTCGGCCTGAGGGTCGTTCATGTATTGAATTGTTGACTACAGTCCCCGAGTGCTTGGGATGTTTTCATTTTTGCAAAAATGCAGAGTTTCTTTTGGAGTGCGAAATGCTTTGACAAAAAGTACTCTTCGATTACTTGGTATAAGTATACATGCTTTTGCTGTTAAGGTCTTAGTTGCTCTATACAGGCACGGTTCGCGGACCGTTTGGCCCGGTATATCATTTTCCTATTGGGACCCCCTTTGGCATTTCTTGGCTTTTCCGAGTGAATGGCCTTCCGGAGGGATGCCTCCCACTGTTCGAGGTTGATTGCAAAAGAAGCCTTGAATACTTGTTGAGTCTTCCTTAGGTAGCATGTGGATGTTGCCTCGTTAAAAACCTTACCGGTAAAACCCTTTTCGGGATAAAAACCCGGTCAAAGGAAAAGAGTGCAATGGATGCTTTAAAACCTTGAGGTCTTCGAGCTGGGTTAGCGTTTCAACTGCCTTGGTAGGTAGCCTGCATATAGGTTAGCATGAAGTATAAAATGAAAAGGGAGATGGTTATACCTTAGTGGCGATGGAACTTTTGAACCTTGGTATTCACTTGAAGGACGCGATACGGTCCTCTATTCGGATACAGCCGAGAGCGTGTCTCTTGGTTGCTATCTCACCGCTGGTTTATTTCTCAGTCCCTCTGCTGGTAGAGACGTTGGTGTTTTGGCTAGTAGAAACTATAGGGTGTCGTCATCTTAAAAGATCATGTGGATGACATGTTGCTTGTCCGCTTTGTTCTTTTTGGTTGTCTCTCTTTCTCGAAATTGATTTTTGGCTCTGTCACTTAGGACTTCCCGGAGGTGACTATTGTCGAGTAATCGGGCCACTTCCTCCCGGAGTTGCCGACAATATTCGGTCCTGTTCCCGTGTGTGTTATGAAATTGGAACACTAAGTTATGGTTCCTTTGTGAAGGATCCGATTGTATAGGCCTGGGTCATCTGGCATCTCTAATTTTGCTGATGGCGAACACGATGACTAACACATCGACGTTGAAGTTGTATTCTGATAGGCAAGGTGCCTCCGTTGGCCCCGCGCTCCTATTAAATCCGGATCTGTTGATGAGTCCTCAAGGATTCTGTCCTCGGTCTATCCTTCGATTGTTGCGAGGTGGGTTGTGCCTTGGGGTGTTTCTCCTATCTTCGGTGTATGGCTAGTACCTTTCTTTGTTTGTCTTTGGCTCATTCGCCAGAAGCCTGTTGGGATATACCGAGCCCGAGGGGGCTCCTAGTTGGTCGTCCTCAACCCTTATTTTTGATTGATATCAGTACTAAATGTCCGACCAGGTCACGATGGGATATTTAACCAGATTCTTCTTCAGCTATTTCGAAGCCACCGAGCTTCGTTCATTCAGACCCTGAGTGAAGGCCTGCACTGCCTAGTCGTCGGAGACTGGCGATAGTTCCATTCATTCCATTTGAAAGCGAGACATGAATTCTCGCAGCATCTCGTTCTCTCTTTGCTTGATTTTGAAGACGTCAGATTTCCTTGTGGCCACCTTGATGGCCCCGGCATGAGCCTTTATGAAGGAATCTGCCAGTATGGCAAATGAGTCTATAGAGTTTGGGGCCAAGTTATGATACCACATCATTGCCCCTTTAGAAAGTTTTTCTCCGAACGTTTTCAGTAGGATGGACTCGATCTTGTCATCCCTCAGGTCGTTGCTCTTTACTGCACAGGTGTAAGCGGTAACGTGCTCATTAGGGTCCGAGGTACCGTTATATTTCGGGAGATCTGGCATTCTGAACTTCTTGGGAATGGGTTTTGGGGCCGCTTTCTGTACAAATTTCTTTGAGTCCACACCTTTCAAGATCGGGGGCGCTCCTAGAATTTGGTTGACCCTGGAGTTGTTAGTCTCGATCTTCTTATCGTGGCTTTTATCATTTTCTCGCCCGATTTGATCCTTCTTGTGAGGTCCTCGAGCATCTTTACGATGACGGGATCGGCTATTAGCCCGTTATTGCTCGATCTCTTCGGTACCTGCTCGGCTGGGGGAGCTGTCCCCAGTGCTACCGTGCTAGAAGTTTTCTGGTGACTTTGCAGCCGAGCAATAGCGAGCTGTTGTGCCTGTAACATTTAAAAAATAACATGAAGGCTAATCTCCCGTTCTTCCCTAGTTGGGGTTTTCTGAACTTCTTGTTGATTTCCTTGATGCACACTCCTGTTGGTATGTGGGCTTATATCGACCTGTTGGGCATCGCGTGAAACTGCATCCGCTGGAATTGGTTTTGGCGCGTTCTCAAGGTTTCGTGGTAGCACACCAACACCTGGAGCAGCCACACTGTTCTCTCCGTGGTTCTCAAGATTGTCGTTTTCACCTTCATTTACCGAGCTAGGCATTTCGACCTGAAATTGAAGATCTTGGACAAGAAAAGTTGTGAAAGATAACGTGCGTTATGTAATGAAACCAACAAGAAAATAATCACTTTTTATTTTTAGCCCTACGGTGGGCGCCAAACTGTTTACCGTGAAAATGGTAATAACAATTAAATTTGATTTTGGGACTCTAAAAATATGTGGTCTATGACATAGTGTAGTGAGCCTAATCAAAGGATGTTATTTCAATCATATACTGTGCCGCTATTATGTAAAGCAAGGCAGGTTATTTCATTTTTCTTATCAATTCTTTCCTGCGGTTAAGTGCTGCATCTGTTTCGACTCTTTACCATCGCAAGGTTTAGTTTATTCCCACAATTTTGTTAACTGGGTATTTAAAGTCTGAGCGATAGATAATTTAATGATTAGAACTTTCCTTTATGTGGGACTTGAACAAGAACATCCTCCACACTTGCTCACCAGTTCTTAGCAATTTTCATAACTAATCAAATTCACGTGAGTTCTTAGATATAAGCCAATAAGGTGTAATTGTTGTATAATTTCGTGAAAGTAGAAAGCCCACTTAACTTAGTTGACTAGTGTGAATGCAATTCCATCTCACGATCATCCCATATATACGGGCTTTCACCTTTAGTCCTAAATCTTAGGAAAGCTAATCAATTCATGAACACCGTAGATTACTTTAGGTGCGATTAATAAAGTATCGTGACTATATGTATAATTTTCATTTTATGGTCATAATACATAAATCCAAATTCGAGTGTGCATTCACACGACTCGACGACAACTTCGAATAATAATAAAATCGGCATGTTGTATATTGCGGGTGCGTTTCACGTGACGCGATTCATAATGTCTACAAAAACAATAAATACGCGACATCGTATCTTGTTCAAATAATTTCCATAAATACAAAATCGTTTAAGTAATTACTTAAAAGATGTTAGAAGATAAAAATGTACAATAGGCTTAAAGCATGTAATTAATCAGATAATTAGGTAAGTTATTAATAGTTGAGCGGCCATGCTAAAATCACGAAATTCGGGAGGGCCTAACACCTTATCCCGAGTTAACAGAATTTCTTACCCGGTCTTCTGTATTTGCGGACCAAAAAAATAAAGTCAATCTCCTCAATTTGGGATTTCAAAATAAATCGGTGACTTGGGACACTATTAATTATTCCAAGTGGCGGCTCTGAATTAAATTAATAATTCCATTTCGATTAATATCACTTTGATTGGAAAAACTCCCTATTCCCTTCGAAAAAAGGAGGTGTAACAACCAGTAGAAAAATAAAGTAATATTTTCTTATGTCCTTATAGCTCCGAGTCACCTTAGGATATGATTCAACAGTCAAATCCTAATAGGCGACCAACTATGTGTACATGTCAAATATAATCGATAACCTAAGAAACTTTTCTTCTTTCATTCAATTTCCCCTTGCTAAAGTCTTAATTTGGTCGTTTATAATTCATGACAATATGGGCTTAAACTTATTACCAAGAAGTAACGGATTCCATCTTGACTAATCACTAATTCTACAAGTATTTAATCATACCCAATATCCTTTTTAACTATGTTCCTAGGGCCACAGATGTCTAGTATCAAAGCACAATAAATAACTTGTCAATTACTATGATGATCTTAGGTCAAAGAAAACTCTTACATCACATTCTTCAAGGAATATCCTATTGACAGTTTATGGTAATTCTAACCATCCAACGAGTCGGTTCAGTGATCGTATCTCTATATGCACCATCTATATATGTGATTTAGTTATTGAGATCAACTAATCTTTATTTTATAACAACTATCACATAGATATTGATCTAAATGAAGTACTAATGTCCAAATTAATAATCCTACAATCAAGAATAAATTTGGATTAAATTATAAGATAAACTTCACTCTCATTATCATGATCTCCATCACGATGACAAGTCTTAATTTTTTTTTTTGTAATTATCATATTTTATTACCAAAGAGCAAATTTACATCGCAAATCAAACACTAATTCTGGACATCTTCCCAGAAATAGTTTCTCCTATACTTCTTTTCCTACCTATTATGCTTTAGCAATTACATTTAAGGGTAAAAATTCAAATCTTCTAATCTTCTTCTCAATCTTGGCAATGTGTATCCCCTTCCACACACCATTTGTACAATTTGCTTCGTCAGTACTTCTGCTGGTCGCATTTGTGCTCTGAAAATCCTTTGATTCCTCTCCTGCCAGACATAATAGATGCAGCCTGCTAGAGCTATCTTGTAGACCTCTGCATTTGCTGATGTTCCTCGAACATTCTTGCATGCCCATTCTACTTCTTTGTTCCACTCCATCGGTTGTCTAGTAACATTCATTCACTGAAGTAGTTTCATCCATATGCCTCTTATGTATGTACACTTGAAGAATAAGTGTTCTATGCTGTCCTCTTCTCTGTTGCATATGGGACATAGCAGGTCATTTTTTATTCCCCATATTCCTAGTCTATCTCTTGTAGCCAGTCTTCCCATTAAAGCCATATACAGTATGAAAATCCACTTAGGCATCCCTCCATTATTGCATTTCCTCCAAGGCATCTCTGGTGATCCTGCTGCAGCATCCTGTACATGCATTTGATAGTAATATTCTTCTTTCCAAGTATGTCATCCACATTCTCCCCTGCCTCAGTTATGTATCTCTTTGCCTTCAAGATCTTTTGTACCACCCAAGAGGCTTGTTTAGTCTCTATGTGTTTCACAGGCCTTCCTTTTCCATAGTAAGTATGAATCCATACCACCCAAAGTTTGTCCTTTTTTTGAGCAAGGTTCCATAACAGCTTACATATTGCAGCTTTGTTCCACACCTCTATGTCTAGCAGGTTCCAGCCCCCACATATTTTTGGCTGGCATAGTTTATCCCAAGACACAAGGTTTTTTTTTTGTCACTTCAACTCTCCCAGACCATAGAAATTTTCTGCATATAGCTTCGATGAGATGGATTACTCTTTTAAGGAATACAAATATTTGAGACCAGTAGATTTGTATAGATAGCAGCACACTTTTTATTAACTGTATCCTACAAGCATATGAGAGGAATTTGGCAGTCCAAAATATTATTCTATCAAGCATTCTTTCCAGCAAGGGTTGGAATTGAATAACTGACATCCTTTTTATGCTGAGTGGAACTCCTAAGTACTTATAGGCAATTCTCCTTTTGCAAACCCCAGCTTATCCATGATTTTCTATTGCACTATTGGATTTACTCCACCAAAATAGATGGAACTCTTGGTCTTATTTGCGTTTAGTCCTGATACCTTTGAGAATTCCATAAAGCAGTTATATAACATGTGAATGGACACTTCATCTCCCCTGCAGAACAGCAGTAGGTCATCAGCAAATCCTAGCTGAATAATCTATAGCTTTTCACATCTTGGATGGTAATTGAAATCTGGCTGATTCTTCAGCGTTCTAAGCAATCTGCTAAGATAATCCATTGCTATGACAAACAAATAAGGAGATAGTGGATCCCCTTGTCTAAGGCCCTTCTTGGCTGGAAAGGACAACTTAGACTCCTATTTATCAAGATAGAATATGAGACAGTAGAGAGACAATTCATGATCCAGTTCATAAATTTGGCAGGAAAATTCATTGCTACCACTATCTGTTTTAAGAAGCCCCATTCCAGAGAATCATATGCTTTTTGTATATCTAACTTGATCATACACCTTAGAGTAATACCCTTCCTTCCATATCCCTTCACCAATTCATGGCTTAAAATAATATTGTCTGAGATGATTCTGCCTGGAACAAAAGCAGCCTGGTTTTGGTCTATAATGTTCTCCATAACCTTCTGAAGCCTGGTAGTGATCACCTTTGAGATTATCTTGTATAATGCAGTACAACAAGATATAGGCATGTATTCCTTGATTGAGCTGGGGTTTTAAACTTTTGGAATCAATGTCACTGTAGTGCAATTTATAGGCCTGTAGATCTCTCCTGTATCAAAGAATTGCTTTGTTGCTTTAATGATTTCTTCTCCTACTACTGAACATGCTTTCTTGAAAAAGCAGGCATTGAAACCATCACATCCTGGGGCTTTATTCTCATCTATGTTGTTCACAACATTGCATATCTCCTCGGTAGTGATTGGTTCAATTAGCTTCAGTTGTTGTTCTCTAGTTAGTACTGCTCCATTCTTCATTAATGTTGGATTAATCATTGGCAATTTCTGTGCTGTATTTCTCAGTAACTTTATATAGAATCCTACAATTTCCTGTTACACCTCTTGCTCATTCTGCAATAGCTTCCCATTCTGATCAACAAGGGACTTGATGTGATTTATGGCATTCCTATTCTTCAAGCATGCATAGAAATAAGCATTATTTGAATCTCCTAGTTTTAACCATTTTGCTCTAGACTTCTGCCTCATTATGTTTTCTTCTATCAGTACCAATTTTTCCAGTTGCCCTCTTAATTCCTTATCCTTTACAGCGAGACCTGTAAGAGAATTTGGATCATGCATTTGCTCTTGTGTCTCTTGAAGTTGCCTCCTTACTTGTTGTACTGTCTCTCTAACATTTTTAAATTCTTTTGTGTGTCACTTCTTCAATTCATGTTTCACAGTTTTGAGTTTCTGCCATACATTCTCCATTCCTTGCCCTTTTGTATTTGTATTCCATGCTTGTTCCACCACTGTTAGAAATTCTGGCAGCTCAACTACATAGTTATAAAATCTATATGGTTTTGGTCCCTCTTTCCTTTCCTCCCCCAGCTGAAGGCATAATGGTGTGTGGTCTGATATAAAACTCTCAATTACTATAATTTTCATTTGCTTCATAGTTGTCATCCACTCTGTATTGATAATTTCTCTATCAATCTTACTCCACACATGATTATTTGTCCATGTAAACTGTCTTCCTATATATTTTAGTTCATTCATGTTATTATTGAGCATGAAATCCTTAAAATCCTTTATTTCTGCTTCTTGTACTGGATTATCACTCTTCCTATCTTCAATTCACATCACTGCATTATAGTCTCCCATTGATATACATGCCCCATCCACTCCATACTTAATCCTTTATAGTTCCTGCCATAGTACTTTCCTGTCATCAACTGTGTGAAGTCCATACACTGCTGTGAAATAGAAATAAATTATGCCTGCATCTGCTTTCACTTTCCCATGTATCAATTTGCTTCTATTTCCCAACTCAATAAATTGGATATTATTTGGATTCCACATTACCCATATCCTACCCTTTCCATTCCCTTCATAGTTTGTGACATAATTCCATCCTGCTGCAATTTTCTTCATGATCTGCTTCCCTTTCTCTTTATTTGTTCTATGTTCAAATATAGACATAATGCTAACTTTATTTATACTAATAAATCTACTTAACTCCTTTTTCTTGTAGGTCTTATTTAGACCTCTTATATTCCAGGCTATTACCTTCATTTCTGATGAAACAAAATCTGCACAATCCCATTGTTCTCTCCTTTGCTGCATTGTCCTCTATCAACTATTCTTCCTTAGTCATGATTTTGGTCTGGCTCATTCTTCTTGTTCAGTGCATTGAACCATTTGTTATGCTCATCCTTTCTTCATTTGGTGCTTGTATTGGCTTTGCTGCTGACTTCCTTTTTACTGCCTTCCATCCCTCATTATTCTATGCAGTTAGTTGGTTTTCAGCATTTGTTGAGTTCCCTTTCTCTTGCATTGTTTCCTGTTTTTGCCCTGCTACTTCTTTCACTTGCCACACTTTCTTCTGTACATTAATCTTCATTGCCTTGACATTTTCCTGCTGCTTTGTTTCATTGCAACAGTGGCCAAGCATCAAGCATTTGCCACAGTACTGAGGTTTCCATATATACTCCATTCTTTGACTAAATTTCCTACCATTTGGATCCTGCACCTTAATAGTTTCCAGTAATAGCACTGTTACATCCATTTCAATAAGAATTTTAGCATATGATATTCTCTCCATTTTGGTCGTACATTCATCAGCATACAAATGCACTCCTAGACCACTCCCAATTCTACTCAATGAGTCTGCACTCCAGCAATTCAACGGGAGATTAGGCAATGTAACCCATATTGGAATAGTTTTCAGGATTTCATCTTTGAAATTAAACTTTGTTGTCCAGATTTTTGTAATTATAGGCTTATTTCCAATTGTATGAGGTCCAGAATACAGAATAGCATCTCTATCCTCTGTATTACCAAATTTTATCACAAAATACCCCTCATTGTGGTAGTATATCATTGGCTTAGCAACAAAATTCCATTGACTAGCAATAAATCTCTTTAGGGCTCCTATCGTAGGCATAGTACCTACGACATACAAGATCAATGCATTCCGCCATTTCTCTGTTTCCTTGTCTACTTCATTTTTTGCTAGTTCTACAATTGTTTCCCCATTTTGAACAATTGGAGCTACAAAGCTAAGATTCATACCTCGTAATCCAAATCGATTATTTCCCACTAAGTTTGCCCATGTCTTATTCTCCGGGTTTTTAGCTTGTACTTCCTCTTCTATCAGTTGCATGGCCTTCTCCTGATCATTTCCCTGTTTCATTGGTTCCTGTTGAGCCTTATTTCCACTTGTATGTGCTTGTACTATGGATTGGGGTGTTACGCTTGCCTGATTGTTGTTCATCTGTATAGATCCACTTGAGATTACAGTCGAAATTGGTGTGTTAGGTCCATTTCTGCGATTTGGTAGATTTGGCCATTCTGTCAATTCTTCTCCTGCTTCTCCCTCACTGCATGTTGCTGTTACTCCGATCCTTTTAGCAATGTCCGATCCTTTTAGCAATGGCTTCAATGGCCACTGCCGCTTTGTTGTTTTGCTTCTTCACCGGCCTTCCTCTAGCCATTCCGGTGGCTGAGCACGGTAATTCACTAACGTGCCCTAGAGAGAAGCGAGAGCTAATTTGTTTTTCCATAAATATTTTTATGCAAAATTTTAATCATGGACCTTATTAAATTAATCAAACAATTAATAATAACTATGATAAAAGAATATCAGATGCCATATTTTTTTTATATCAAATAATATTCACAAAAATATGTTCGACTAATAAATATGAGATTAAATCTATGACATATCTACTGTATCCCTAATAATTATATATAGTAGCGTACTTTATATTGAGATAAAAGATAATGATGAAAACTTTTATAAGCAGATAGGTTAAAAATTGACATAGATAAGCCAATTAAATATAGGCTAGAGTGTTTTTAGCCGTTTTCCTTCCATTCAATTTGTCTTTGTAAGTGTATAGTTAGCGATCCATTTGCAAGTAGGGAATAAGGGCCCAGGGTCTAAGTATTATCCTGATTGACAACGTATAACATAATTGGAATGAAAAGTCCATTTCAGGCTGATTGACAACTTGCGTACCTAACGGGGAATTATTATGGTGGAGAGTTGGGAGCCTTTGCTCAAGTTTGATGCATGTACATATATATGTTGTGGTGTGGGACCAATAATATTAGTTGAGGATAGGGAATGAAATGGATAAGAAAGTTTTTTTATAGTTATATCTATTAGTTGGCAATACTATCTCATTTAACGTCACAAAAAGTATATAAGCAACCATATAGATAAGATTTTTCCATCTTTTATACGGCAAGCAACCCCTCCTCCGTTATTCCATTATTAAAATCTTAAAATGTCTCCATATCTTGGTTGTGGCACGGCTATTCCTTGATATTGATTTTGTTTTTTTGGCAATCCACTAGCCATTTTGCCTAGCTAGTAGTTTTCATATATATAAAATATAATAACAAAGCACATTAAAGAAGGGGGACATAAACCTTACTCCGAGACTATTGTGAACACACACTTGGTTATCCAAACATGACAACCAAATAAATCCTGATAACTATGTGAAGTTAACCCTAATGTGAGGTGCCAACTGTCTATCCAAAACTAATAGACAGTTTGGTATACCAAAATAAGGTGAAGTGAGCCTAGGTTAACTATACAAAAATGTACAAAGTGAATCTAAATCAACTAAGCAAATGGATTGGAAGTGCATCTTCCATATACAATAAGACCTACATCTAAAGCATATGTAGATTCTCCCCATGGAGTATAGCCAAAAAAAAAAAAAAAGATGAATGTGTAAGAAGCTATCTTCCTTTGACAATGAGGCCAAAGAAAGCCAAATTGAAGCTTTCTTCCTTGATATTGATGGATAGCAACAATTGATGGACAAGAAAATGCTTGAATTTAAAAAAAAAACGGTGTTGAGGATATGTTTTAATTCTTTGTAATATAGTAAAAGTAGGATCCATACAGATGAATGTGGTATTGGTTATCATTAGTTCATGATAAATTTCCCTCAAGTATATACACAAAGTCTATCACAGAAAACACATCTAAATGTAATGTTAAGAATTTTTATTTTATGAATATAGAGTATGGAGAACCAACGATTTGGTAAGTTACAAGGTTTTTGCTACAATTTTTCTTGCAACCAAATGATTGGTAACTAATTGAAAATTATCTTAGGATATTGTATTATTAATAGGAAATCAGTTGGCCCTAAGTAAATTTATTATAATTAGAATTCGGAAAGTGTGGTGTAACACTGTCAGCACCCAGCATATATAGCTGTTGGATAAATTATAGTTGCGCATCATAGCAGAATATTAGATAGAGCGTATGGGTGTGTTTACGAAGGACAACCTTTTCTGAAAAATATTTACCCTTTTTTTTTTTTTATGTTTGATTGACTTAAATATTTTAAAAATATATTTCTCGTGAACTTATTTTCTTTTGATTGGAGAAAACTGTTTTTCCTATCAAAAGGAGGAAAAATATTTTTCAAAAACTCTATTTCAACATATGAGTATCGCGGATGAATTTTAATGAACCCATGCTATGCTAGCCGCTATATATTGTCTATGTAAAAATACGATTCGTGATTTTAGATATTCTCCAACGATTTTTTATTTCTCTTTAGCTTAAGTTCTATGTATCGATGATTTAAACATATTTATACAATTAAGTTATTTATAAGATAATAACAAGTAAATCTCTATAATAAATACTAACACGTGATCTGATAAAAATAGTCACAAGCTTACTATAACAGGTTAAACATACTAAAAAAATCAATACTCTATCAGTGTATATATATAACTTAATTTTTCCTCCTCTTTTTACAATACTCTAATCAATACTCATGGATTCCAACTTTTCTTTATTTACTTATTTATTTATTTATTTTCATTCTCATCTGTATTGTTTATGATGAATTGCAACGATTCAAGATCAGCAACAGCGTGGATTTTTAATTTATTAGTTGCATTTTCCTCTTCTATCATTTTCATATTTATTCTCATCCTTGTATTTTCTTCAAATTAAATGGGGTCTCCTCTTTGTTGTGATCCAGTCATGCATTGAAATTTTGGAGACTTTTCGACACCATGTCTCTATCAAATGTCATGCTCATACTCTATTTTCCCAGCCGTGTACGATTTTATTAAGCCATTACACGAAGAGTTACACTTAATAAATTGCTACTACTACTATAAAATAGAGTATTACGGTAATTGCTGTGACAGTATGGCGTCGCGGTCGCTGGGGTCCCTTGATATATGATAGTCCAGTATTTAGGTTAACTTTTGAAAAGAAGTAAAACACAAGGTACGTAAACGGGTTTTGAAAAGTGTAACACTAAGAAATAAATACATACTACTGTACTAGTAACATCTTAAAAGATGTATAAGGTTAAAAATGGACCCACACAATTTTACTGATTAACCGAGACCAGGGGGATGGATCGGGGATCGGCCCCGTAGTATATCAACCGAGACATGAGGATAAGGTACTGAGTTCGGGATTCGAAGTACCTGTCGAGATCGAGATCAGTAATGATAGAGACCAAACGGGAAAGGCATCGAGCAACCGAAGATAGCATAAAAACGGAAAGGCGAGATATCCTTGACTGGTCAAGGATCATGGCAATTGGCAAAAATCTCGGAACCGATCAAATCAAGAACGATTGTTTAGCTAATCATGGGATTTCCTTGTGTAATTAGAATTGTACCATAAGTGAAATTCCTCTACTATATAAAGTGGGGGTTCTAATCATTTGTAAACATCCTATTCTCGCATATCAAAGCAATACAATATTTTTTTCTCTTCTACTCTCTTGTTCATCAATTTATTTAATATTCAATAACTCTATTCTCAGTCAGTTCGAGGGCGACCTAGCTCAAGGCCTGAATTGCATTGAAATACTGGTTTGCTTTACTTTGCTATTAATTTCTATTATTAATCATCATATTTATCAACTGGTACTAGGTAAAATTACGTATCCTTAAACCCACTTATAAGTTTAATTATTATCAGATTTTAAGGATAAAGAGTTTGGCGCCCACCGTGAGGCTAAAGATAATAGTGATTTCCTGGTATAATTTTCGTAACACACACAATTTTACGCTTGTTCTTTGAAGTGCCTTTGATTCCACTATCAACATGACAAACTCTCAAGTAGCGCCACACACACAAACAATGGCTTGGTCTTCATGCGAGAACGAAAACATAGCCGCCCCAGTAAACGAAGTACCTACAGTCAACCCCGATGTAGCTCCGGCTGTGGACCCAATCGACGACAGCACCCAAATCTCCATTTATGGAATTTTGGTAGTCGATCATGAAAATAGCGTCTGTAGAGATGCTCGAACAACCGATTAGAACACACAGAGCGGTGAAGAAGGTGGGATTAGCCATCAAATGATATTTAAAATGTTACAGACTCAACAAGATGCAATAGCACAACTCAAAAATCAGAATCGTGCACCGAGTAGGATCAAGCTTGACCCATCACAAGAAATTGTTCACAGAGCCGAATCCGTGCCAAAGAGATTGAGTGGAGGAGAATCAGAAACTAACCCTGCTATTATCAGATGCTCAAGGAACTGACAAAGTGAATCGAGACTGGGGAAAAGAAGATCGAGGAAAGCGATAAGAATGTGGAAACTTATAACTCCAGGTTCGACCAAATCCCGAGGGAACCGATATTGAAAGGACTAGAATCCAAAATGTTTGTAGAGAAGCCTTTCCCCTCGATTGCAGCTCCGAAGCCAATCCCTAAGAAGTTCCTTATGCCAGAGATCCTGAAGTGAAATGGGACAACAGATCCAAACGGGCATGTCACCTCATACATGTACACCATAAAGGTAAATGATTTGGAAGATGACGAGATTAAGTCTGTATTGCTAAACAAGTTCGGGAGACTCTATCAATTGGTGCTATGATATGGTACCATAATTTACCACATAACTCTATTGGCATGCTTTCTATGCTTACAGACTCTTTTGTAAAGGCACGTACCGGAGCCATTAAGGTTGCTACAAGGAAGTCAGACCTTTTCAAGGTAAAACAAAAAGACAACGAGATGCTCAGGAAATTCCTATCTCGATTCCAAATGGAACAGATTGATTTGCCACAGGTTACCGACGATTGGTCTATTCAAGCCTTCACTTAAGGTCTCAACGAACAGAGTTCGATAGCTTCACAACAGTTAAAGCAGAATTCGATCGAATATCCAATCGTCACTTGCACCGATGTACATAATATCAGCTGAAGATTAGGGTCGAAGACGATCAAATGAGGGCTCCAATAGGCCCGTGGACAGATTTAAAGGGGATGTCAACCGGAACCACGATCGAACAGAGGTCGATATTAATCGTACGGGGGAGATCAGAGAAATAATGGGCCTTGAAGCAAACCCATTTAGAATATAGAAGGAATGATCAGGGACAGAGCTCCCGAGGGATCATGAGAAAGATTGGTTTTGATACGGATGTCGGGCCCAAAGAAGCACCTCGATTGTCAAAATATAACTTCAGCGTAGATGCTTCCACCATAGTCTCGACCATTGGGCGTATCAAAGATACCAGGTGCCTTCAACCTCTGCAGACTAATCCGGCTCTGGGAAACCCAAACCAAATATGCAAGTATCATGGCATCAATGGCCATAAAACTAAATATTGCGAACAACTAAAGGATGAAGTAGCCCGATTGTTCAATGAAGGGCACCTTCGAGAATTCTTAAGTGATCGGGCCAAAAACCATTTCAAAAATAGAGATTCAAACAGACAGAACAAGCAAAAAGAGACATAACACGTGATTCACATGATCGTTGGAGGGGTCGATATTCCTCAAGGACCGGTATTCAAATGCACCAAGGTGATAATCACAAGAGAAAAACGGATCTGGGACTACTTACCGGAATAGACCTTGTCTTTCAACGACGAAGATGCAGAAGGGATCGAACAACCTCACAACGACACATTGTTATTAGCTGTCCTTATGAATAAAATTCAAGTTAAACCTGTGTTGATTGATCCAGGTAGCTCGGCCAACATTATTAGATCAATGGTCGTAGAGCAACTCGGCCTACAAGATCAAATTGTACCCGCAACCCGAGTACTTAACAACTTCAACATGGCAAGTGAAACCACCCAAGGGGAAATTATTTTTCCAGTAAATGTTGTCGTGACCATCTAAGAAAGAATGTTCCATACAACGCACTGCTCGAAAGGTCTTGGATCCATAATATAAGGGCAGTGCCCTCGACACATCATCAAGTCCTGAAGTTCCCAACACCGGAAAGATTCAAAATGGTGTATGATGAATAACCCGTTGCCAAAGAAATGTTTGCAATCAAAAAAGTGATACCAGTATCAGCACTTTTATCAGCAAAGGGATCGGAGTTGAAGGGAAAATCGAAGGCCAAATAGCAACCACAGTCGCCAACCTCGGCCCAATCGGAGGAGCAGGGAACTTACAAAGATGATGACAGTATGATACCTCGATCCTTCATAATCCCCGATGATTCTGATGCCACAAAATCAACGGTCTAAGATCTAGAACAAATCATAATAATTAAGCATGTACCCGATCGAAAGGTATTGTTTACCGTGAAAATGATAATAACAATTATATTTGATTATAGGATTCTAAAAATACGTGATCTATTTTTATGCTAGTTTTTAGGCAGTTGATGCTATGTGAAAGACTTAGAAAAGAGATAAGAGTTTGAGAGCAAGGTGATAACCAAACTCAATGATTAATAATCGGGGCCTTGAGCTTGCCTATTTGAGGGCCTCGAGGTCGAGTTTGAAGCTCGGCCGGGAACTATCGAGGGTAATTGTTGGCTGACTAACAGTTAGAATAAAATCAATGAAGACTCTTTATGGCCAATAATAATTAATAAATGATGAATAATAAATTGAACACAATGAATGTAAGCAATAATGAAGTAGTGAAATCAAGAGAAATGTGTTAGAGAGTAGAGAAAATGTTCTTTTGTATTTTATGAGCAACAAATGTTTATAAAATGACAAAGATCCCCTTTATATATGAGGGAGAATCCCAACATAGTACAAAATGCATTAATTATAAAGATATGGAGATGGTATAGCTAGTTAATGACTTGATTCATTTTTGGACTAGCTCATTAGACTTCGCCAGCTCTAGTTTGGCACCTTGGGAACTCCCTACTTCCTTTATGTAACCGTCAGTCTGCACTACTTCTAAGTCAGGCATCAATGGCCCTCGAGGGATGAAGCTCGACCGTGGTCTCAAGCCTTCGAGACATGCTTGCGAGGCATCGTAATAACGATAAATTGGACCCTTCGATTTCACTCTATACAGATAGTCCCCGCGTTTCTTAGAGTGGAATAATGAGAAACAACTTTGATACCCATCCCTTCGAACATCCCATGATGATGTCATACTTATGACGTGCTCCTTTATAACAACCAAGGTGTCCCATCGGTTCATCTTTCAGAATCATTCAAAGCATTCCCGTTTCTTATTCTTCAAAGAAATAATGTCGCCACCGGTCTAGCTCCCAAGGATGCATTGATTGTGCCTGCTGATATATATTTCAAAGACAATAATGGAGTCGTCGATTACGCTGCCGCCCTTTCTATAAATGGGAGCCTCCTGGAACCAACTTTTTATTTAAGTATCTTCCAATATCTTTTCATCCCTTTCTTCTCACCATCCCCATCAATTGTTATCCACCATATTTGAGGCCTATGGCCTTAAGATTACATGGCGGCATTCTCATCAGCCACGCCATGGCCTTTTTCCTGGGCTTTCCCTTACTGTGCGAGATTACACTATCTTTTCATTGTTATTGTTGTTGTTGTTATTTCTTCTGCTGTTGTCGTTGGATCGAGATGACGAGGTAGAGAGTCTAATTTCTCTCACCTCGAGAAAATGTTTGGACTCTACACCGCTGTTCAGGGGGGTGTTCGGACTTTACACTACTGCTCACCTTCCCCGACTACCCGGTGCTGCGCCTTACTCCTTTGATTTCCATGGAATAAAGTGGTACTATCTAATAACTGTTGCATCTCGCACCGATGTAACGTCTCAAGAAGTGGATTCACAAAAGTAGTGCTAGCGAAATCCATGCTAGCCAAAATTTTCACCTAACCACTTCTTCATCCCTTTCTGCTTCTTCTGCGTCACTTTTCTCTTCTCCACCACTTTCCTCTTCTTCATATTCTCCCTTGAAAATGCTGCTTTGGAAGACCAAGATGAGACCTCTGAGGGGATGGCACTTGAATATATTGTCGCTGAGGATGTTCCCCAGAGAATAGGCTAGACTCTAGGCTTTAATTGTACATGCACCTTTTTGCTTCTCTTTTTCTGTGTAAGTACCCATTGTGGGATTTTGTAATCATATGTATGCACCCTCCGTCGGCTTTTGTAATCATGTGCCTATAAATATAAAGATGTCTCTTTAATCTATTTCTGATTTACACTATGTTTCCTTATATCTTCGTTTGTGGAGAATCCGAATGCACGACTCCACCGATGGGTGCGAATATCGAGCCCGAGTGCGAGCATTTCTTCTAGCCCTTGATTGATTGACTTAATCCTCGTGAAACCCTTTTTCGTACCTTCAATATCGAGCCGAATGGGTTTCATAAACTCAGATCATTGGGATTCCTGACTTCGAGTCAAATGAGAGTAGGATTCTGAACTTTCGATAGGGAGACTTAGCGACTTCGAGTCAAATGAGAGTAGGATTCTGAACTTTCGATAGGGAGACTTAGCCTTCTACACCTTGTGATAATCTTCTTCAGGGGGAAGGGGGGATTTCTTGGACGCCTAAGAATAAAGATAGTCTTTAGGCTTTCTAGGACAGTCCCCGAGTAGGGGTTCGCTTAATCTCGGGCTACCCAGGGACTTATTTTGGACTCAGTGCAGATATCCTTAAGATGTTGCAGATAGATCCCGGATGAGGGCTTACCCAAGTTTAGATGGTATCTCGAGGCCAAGCCCGTACGAATAGAGTTTTAGCACTTATTTTCTTCTTGATAGGAGCCCTTGAGATCGGGTACTATTTTTGGTCTTGTAATGATATTAATGACTCCTTGGAGAATATATTCTTTTTGGCGGAGGTCCTCGAGATCGGGTACTATCTCAGGACTTGTAATAACGCCAATGACTTTCTTGAGCCTAGCTTCTTTTTGATGGAGGTCCTCGAGATCGGGTACCATCTCTCGACTTGAGATGATGCCAATGGCTTCCTGGAGCCTGACTTCTTTTTGATGGAGATCCTCGAGATCGGGTACCATCTCGGGACTTGTGATGATGCCAATGACTTGATGGAGCCTAACTTGTTTTTGATAGAGGTCCTCGAGATCGGGCACCATCTCAGGACTTGATTGGTGCAGGGGTCTCCGACCCCAAAACAACACATCGCATCATTAAATGTATGATGCGGCTACAAAGTGATCGAGGCGATCTCGCCGGCACATCTTCCCAAAGTGATTTCGAAAAGTATTTTTAATCGGCCTTTGAGGCAGGCGGATCGTCGCCGCTTTTTCTATATATAGGATTGTCTCTGTGGTTTTGGAGATTCTGCCATTCTAAGTAGTTACCATTTTTTCCTACATTAGGCCTTTCATTATTTCAGTATTAACGCTCTTGCCCAAATTCCTGTTCCAATACGCTCAAATTACACTTTAATAAATTGTGTAAGGCAATCGGTGTCAAATATAATAACCCAACAAAGTTGGGATCGAATCCCACAGGGAATAGGTGTGAAAACTACTCGATTGGTGTGTCACTCAACTTAAGTCTTAATTATATCTGGTTAATTGTAACAAGAGTATGGTGTAATTGTGATTTGAAGAAATAACAAATGTTGGTATTTAGAATGTAATTAATTGGATTAAAGAAATCAAGGTTGTGTTCCCTACAATGAAATGTAATTCTACCGGTGTTAATATGATATATTTCTAATGGAAGGTCCTTTTTGATGTGCAAATGATTTCTAATTGACTACCCAATATTTTCCAATAGTTGGGTAGTATTTACTTTTTATATTTTTTCCAAATATAAAAGAGTTGCAATTAAGAACAATTAATATATGCCAAATAAAACCCACTTATTCCTAAACGATTCTATTAAACAAGGGTTAACACCTTGAGTCTTTGATATTTACTCCTACCACATTCTAATCCACTTTCCCAAGCAAAGCAAAAATTTAATGGCACTTGTTAATGTTTGCAACCACCAATAATAAATGAAGAATGAGAAGTAAATAAACATCAACCAACCATTATATATATATATATATATATATATATATATATATATATTTAATGGTAAACACCCATTAACATTACATGAATTTAGGGTCCACAACCTTAGTATTTAAAGTTAGCTACTCATACTAAACTACAAAATGAAGAGAATATTTAATGCCATAAAGCTTAAAAAGTGAAAGATTCTTGAACCAAAAGCTTCCAAAAGTGAAGAATATTCAAGCCTTGTATTGTAGCTCCCAAAATCAGACAAGATGCCCCCATAAAACCCCAATAAATCTATTTGTAGTGGCCCAAAATTCGGGACAAAATCTGGACAAATACCCTTTTCGGTTAAATATGCGACCGCATTTCTGTCGTATAACAACATGCAGTCCACATTCTTGACATGGCCATCGCATAGTTCAACCCTAGTTTCCAGGACTTTGTCGCATTCATGGTTTGTGATCCGCATTGCAGAAATGCGATCGCATTTTTCATTGTATATTGCAACTTCAACAACCTTTAAGTTGAGTTTGCGTTCCATTCTGCGGTTCACATACATGTTATGTGATCGCAGACTAGACTGCATTTCTTGCGTTGGATTTTGCTCAGAACACTGTTATGGTATGCGATTCAATTGCACAATCTGCGGCTCGCTTGTTGGATTTGCAATCGTATATCCACATTTGCAATGTCTTTTTGCTCTTTTCTTGTCTTTTTGTGGCTTTTTGAATTCATTTCCCTGCTCTTAAGTCCTTAACCCTCATATACTGCAAAAACACCAAAATTACATACATATAAAAGAAAATTGCATCTAAAACAAGCTAAAATCTAAGCAATTTGTATCAAATGTGCTGAAATTCTTTGACACATCAACACCCCCAACTTAAACTCTTACTTGTCCTCAAGCAACTAAGACGACACTATCCTATTCTAGACTCCATCTACAAGATATGAAACAAAGGTGATTGTGGACGGTGTTTGTTGTTAGTACTACAAGCATGCATTTTCAATTGCTTTACCCTTCCTGAACCATGAATATTTACAAACAACTTGTGAAACTTTGAGCC
Organism: Nicotiana glauca; assembly: GCA_026770625.1. Lineage (NCBI taxonomy): Eukaryota > Viridiplantae > Streptophyta > Magnoliopsida > Solanales > Solanaceae > Nicotiana > Nicotiana glauca. The sequence continues at coordinate 117,975 of MU763869.1, read as the reverse complement.
TCGACCAATTTGACAAAATGTTACCCTTAGCTGAGTGCACTTGCATGTGACTCAAAAACTCAACTTCTGTTCGACTTCACAATTCATGTGCCCTTACTAGAAAGAAAGTCCCAAAATCATAATATCTACAATAATAATAACAAGGGACGATTCAAAAATATACTCACTCTCAAAAAGGAGTTTCAAGTGTTACAACATACCATACCATAGGCTTGCCCTTATTTTAATTCACTGCTTTATTTTAAGAACGCTCGGTTGGAGATCCCATAAGGACTTTTTAGGCTTGTAATGCAGGTTTAGGGAAGGGTCAGATAAGCATTTGGGTACAAGTGACTTCACCTTCCTTGAACACTACTTTCTTCTTTCTTGTTGATCTTTGCTTCTTTTCAAACCACATAGCCTTATTGGCATCTAGTTACCAACATAGAACCACCTTAAATACCTCTCAAATTTTCTTCAAGGCTCCATATTGATAATAGGAAAAATCTAGGTGATTTAGCTATTATTTATGTCCTAGCTTGATTATATCCCAAGATCATATCATGAATAATTGATAAAATATGGGCTCTAATTGTGAATTTTGTGTGTTTCAGGTTAAAGAGCTCGTATTATGCAAGAAAACATGATTGGGAACGATTTTGGAGCAACAAAGACCCCTTGGAACCAAGTGTGATTGAAGACAAGGAAGAAAACTAGGCCACAACACACCTAGACTAGCGCTGCCAGATGCGCTGCAGCGCTAGTATCAGCGCGGCCAAAGGCAGTGTTGCACTGGACTAGCACAACCAAATGCGCTGCAGCGCTAGTCCAGAATTCTGGCGATGTTCATTAAGGGTAAAAGAGGAAATTTTGGATAAAAAACCACTTAACCTATATAAGGTCAAGCTCGCCCAAGGAAGTTTTTATCAAGGTTTTTGGAGTCAAAAGCAAGACATAGAGAGGCAAGGAGGGATTTGTATCATCAAGTTCTTTTCTTC
>MU763869.1:73402-107074 GCA_026770625.1 Nicotiana glauca | reverse complement strand
ACAAATTGATATATTATGGGTTGGGGTGATAAGGGTGGCCGAGGTAATAAGGGTGGACGAGGTAATAAGGGTGGAAAGCGATCGTAATCGCCATTGAAATCGATATGTGTACCAATAGTGAAATCATTGATGAGGCATTGTGAAAGGAGACAACAGGAGAGTTTGTATCCTGTGGGGCACTGATTGTCCCTTTGTTTGGCTTGATTGTGCCTTCTAAGTGTGTTTGGTTGTTGCTTCTATTGTTGTTTTCTACTTGTATATGGTTTGAGGACTACTTGAAACAAAGTTAAGTGTTGAAAACTTGTTTGGCTTGACTTGTTATTTCTTTATGTATTTGTTTATTGTTTCAATTACCGTGACTTACTTGTCTGTGGCTTGAGTTTACTTGGGACAAAGCTTGTTTATACATACCAGTACAATACAAATGTACTGACGTCCCTTTTTGCCGGGGGCGCTACATTCGTGTTATGATTGTAGGTGGATCCATAGCAGGTACTCCAGTCCACCGATCGTAGCTCCTCATCACTTCCTGTCAGCTGATTCTTTGAGCTCCTTTCCTTTTGGGGCCCTATGTGGCTCATGCCACTTCTGTTTTGGGATCTTGTTTTGATGTTTGTATAAGGTATAGCCGGAGCCTTATTGCCGGCATTTCCATATTATTCTTCAATTGTATTTAGAGGCTCCGTAGACAGGTTGTAGGTAGTTTCGGGCATGGGAACTTAAAAGATAAATATTGATGTGTGGTAATGATGTAAAAAAAAAATTGGAATACCTTTATTATGGTGAATGAAGTTGCTAATGGAAATTTTTATTGTTATGTTTATAAAATTTGGTTAATGGAGTCCATATCCTATAAATGGCTATTTCACTTGGTTATTAGGTAATGAGAATGAGGGGTAACATGTGGGATAGAAAAGGCACCCAGGTCCGCTTGACTAGGGCTACCCGATCGAGCGCCGGTCATGTTCCTCGAATTTGGGGCATGACAATGCCTTTGTTAAAATGTGTGACAGGTGCCAGAGAACCGGAACAATCACTAAGAAGCACGAGATGCCACTGCAAAACATTTTGGTAGTGGAGTTGTTAGATGTTTGGGGGATTGACTTCATGGGACCGTTTCCATACTCTAATGGTCATAGGTACATCTTGGTGGCTGTTGACTATGTGTCTAAGTGGGTGGAGGCCATTGCTCTCCCCACTAATGATGCAAAGGTAGTGGTAAACTTTGTCAAGAAGCAGATCTTCACCCGTTTTGGAACTCCCAGAGTGCTGATCAGTGATGGAGGTATGCACTTTTGCAATAAACTGTTAAACAATGTCCTTGCAAAGTATGGGGTCAAGCATAAGGTATCCACTGCCTATCACCCACAGAGGAGTTGTCAAGTGGAGGTTTCAAACTGAGAGGTCAAGCAAATTCTTGAGAAAACAGTGAGTGCAAACAGAAAAAATTGGGCCCGGAAGTTAGATGATGCATTGTGGGCGTACAGAACAGCATACAAAACTCCCATAGGTGCTTCTCCGTATAGATTAGTATATGGGAAGGCCTGTCACTTGCCAGTCGAGCTTGAGCACAAGGCCTATTGGGCAATAAAGAAGTTGAATATGGATGGGGAATTGGCCGGAGAGAAGAGGTTGCTGCAACTAAATGAGCTTGATGAATTTCGATTACATGCATATGAGAATGCCAAATTGTACAAAAAGAGGACCAAAAGGTGGCATGAAAAGCACATTCAATTTCGAGAGTTCGAGCCAGGGCAAGAAGTTCTCTTATTCAATTCGAGATTGAAGCTTTTCCCTGGAAAGCTTAAATCTCGTTGGTCGGGCCCTTTTGTTGTGGTAAGCGTGAACCTCATGGAGCAGTTGAATTGAGAGAGATGAGTTCAAATAGCACCTTCTTGGTGAACGGTCAACGAATAAAACACTACTAGGGTGGTGACTTTACACGTTACAAGACCTCGGTGGATTTGAAGGATGCTTGAGAACATGTTGCATCGTGCCACGACGTTAAATAAGGCGCTGGTTGGGAGGCAACCCAACGAGTGTTGTAGTGTTAATTTTGTGTTTATAAAGAGCTAACCAATGCAGGTGATAGAGGGTAGATGCTAAGACCGGTGAGCCAGGTAAGAACAAGTAAAAAATTAGAAAAAAAGTTTTTTGTCCAGATGCGCTGCAGCGCACCTGGGCGCGCTAAAATGTTGAAGTTCTGTAACTGGCCGCGCTAAAAAATGCGCTGCAATGCATTTGACCGTTCTACTAGCGCTGCAGTGCTAGTGACCGCGCATTTGACCGCGCTAATTAGTGAGTTTTCTGTAACTGACCGCGCACTTTTTAGCGCTGCAGCGCATCTGACCGCGCATGCAGCGTTAAAAAGTCCGACGTTTTCTCGTGAAGTTTTTTTTTATTTTAAATTTTCCTCTTCTATTTGTTTACCCTAACTTAACTACACCCCCCACCCAAAACCCTACGCCCATCTTTTCCCCTTTCCCTCAAAATTTCCCTATTCTCTTCCCCCCTGCAATATCATCTTCCTCCGTCTCCTCCTTCCTCCTCCTTACTTCTGTCCACAGGTATGAACATCTAACTCCTTCCTCTCCTTCTAGTTCTCTATTTCTTTATATTCTTTTCTTGTTTTAATTCGTTTACTTTCTTATTTTTTAGATTTTAGGTGTAAATATTTTAGTGGTAGAAATTGAATGTATTTGTAATGTAGAGATTTTTTGGGTGCCATATGTTGTGGTGTGAGTTGATGATAAGTGTGGGGTGAAATTCCCCGCGATTCGTAAATATTGGAGAATGTAGGTGGGCATGTCTTGCTATATCATGTTTAAAAAAGTTGTGAACACCTAATGCCCACAATGTGTTTGTGAAAAAGTCTCAATGAACAAGGGAATATAGTTTGTGACCTTGGATGCATGTGAAGTCTAAGTAACCGCACTGAGTCACAAATTTGTTGTTGGGATATGATAACCTGTTATTGTTTTTCAGGTATCATGACTCCCTCAAAGAAAAGACGTACCACAGGCACTTCATCGAGCAGTCAAGCTGCTAGGTCACGAGGGGCTGCCCCTGCACCCTCTTTTGATGCTAATAAGTTTGTATCGGCCAAAGCCCAGGCCCTATTCGCGGAAAAGGCTCATCGAAAGCCTATTCCGGAAAGAGGTATTGACATTATAAGGCTCCAGAATATTGCCCTCGTATGTATGAGGAGTTGACGAGAAGGGGGTTGCAAACAGTTCTATATGAGCCCGGTGAAGCCAATGCCATAGTTGTACGGGAATTTTATGCCAATGTACCATAACACAAGGATAGGATAGTCACAGTACGTGGGCGAGTAGTAAATGCCTCTATTGAGGCAATACGGGCGACCTATCAGCTGCCCCCTCCTCCAGAGACTGAGGACTACTTTCACGAATACCGGCGCCAACCCATGGACGCTAGAAAATGGGAGAGGTTCTTCAAAACTATTTGTGTACCCGGAAAAGAAATAACCTGGATGGAGTACGGGGACAAGTTCCTTTCCCCTGCACTCACCTTTGAAGCCAAATGCTGGCTGCACCTAATCAACAATCGTCTAATGTCGTTGTTCAACAAGACGGAGGTCAATGGGCCCCTGGCAACCCTTATTTGGTGCTTTGTAAATAGCTACGACTTTGATGTGGCTAGAGTTATACACGATGAAATGTTCATTCGCAGCCAGGAAAAGAGGTATGGATTTTTTTCCCTTCATTAGTTACTCAACTATGCAGGGAAGCCCGTATGCCAGAAAATTTAGCTGTAGATGGGCTGGTAAAAAGGGAAGGCATATTCCGTCCGGATAAAGTGACGACGGGCAAGGAGCCAGTGACAACAACATCTAACAGCTCTAATGATGAGTCCGATGTGAGGGTGGTAATGATGAACCTCAAAAAGCCGCACCGCCAGCCCCAGAGCAAAATGTGGTAGCTACCGGAACTTCTGCACCTGAAACTTCTTCCGGTCCTGCCCGGGTGTCTCGTTTTACTGCTATGGAGCAGGAGATGGCAGGTCTGCAGACCTCCATGACTTATTTGAGCACTCGTATGGACTCTATAGCTGACCGACAAGTCAAGTCGGAGAAGAAGTTTATGGGTTGGCTACGAGCATTGGGGCATGCGTGCAATGTGAACCCCGATACCGTCTCCGACCAGGAGTGACACCTTAGGGGAGTTTCCTTTACCTTACTGTTCTTTTTTATTTTCAGCCATGGGGACATGTCTGCATTTTAAGTGTGGGGTGGGGATTCCCTCATTGTATGTTGTATGTAGTTGTAATTAATTGGTTGTTTTGACTTAATAGTTTGTGTTGAGTAGGAGTAAATTTTTTTTTTTAGGTAAATGGCTCGGCCCGACGACGGATCCCTTTCGACGGGGTTCTTGAGGGACTGAGTCGAAAAAAAAGAAAAAAAAATGAAAAATTATAGGCTATTCCTGATGACGGGTCGTAAGGAAATTATCTTGAGGGAATTGAGTCTGAAGAAAACACCAAAAAGATTTTCTATTCTTAGGTAGTGTAGCAACTCCCCCTTGGTTTTTCTTTAGGCCGCGGTTCTTTTCCAAGGGTTTTAACTTGAACCGAGTGTAGGTATTTATTTTTGTTTTTGATTTTGTATAGTAGAGTAATGGGCCACGAGCTATAAAATGAAAGAGAACCCAGAACGTTGACACACCTGAACACAATAGACCCTAGAGTGTAATGACTAGTCTTAATTGCTGAATCTCACTGAAGGTGCTTAATTTGTATGTTTGTTACTGAATTGAATGCTTTTAACGGAGCTTCTTGATGAGCTGATCTCAGTGAGTCATATGCCACGTGTGGTGAGATATTTGTATAGTCCATGTATTGTACGTGTGTCTAGAACTTGCCCGTTATGTGAATTGAAGCGAAATTTTAGGTGATGTTCGGTTTGAAAAATGATTTTAGGCTTTCTTTGATCTTTTTGAGCTTGATTGCTTGTCACAAATAAAATTTGTCCCTAGTTAACCCTTTTGAGCCTATAGACTTTTATTTGGCACCCACATTACAAGCCTATATCCTTTTAGTTCTTAATTGATATCTTTTGATCCTTTTGACCTCTTAAAGCACTGTAATTGTGAGATGAGCGCTGAAAGAAGTAAGAAGGAACTAAGTGTGGGGTGCTTTTTGAGTGGAACCAATGAAAGAAGGATGGGTGCACTTAATTTTGTAAAGTAATACACCACTAAAACGAAAAAAAAAAAGAAAAACAATGATGAAGAAGAAGGAAAATGTAGGTGAATAAATTGTTGTCTTGTTCTTGCTAGTGGGGTATAAATTAAAGTAGTGCTTAAAGAAAGAGGGAACATTGTTGGGAGTGATTTTAGTTGTGAAATTGAAGTTGGGATTGAAGAATTTGCGCTCAAAGTGATTAGGTGATGTGTTAAAGTGCTTAGGAGGGTTAGTCACTAGTCCTAAATATATCCTACCCGTCCCTTAGCCCACATTACAACCAGGAAAAAGTCCTAATTGATTTTAGATCGAGCGAGCCTGCATTAGTAAACATTAAGGGCAAGCCTATGGTACCACTTGCATGAATGTGACTTCTTTTGTGAGTGTGAGTGAAAATTTTTTCTTTGATGTATATAATCATGGAATTTGATTGTGCGAATTAATCTATATAATTTTGATGTGATTGTGAGGGCATATGATTCGTGACAGAAAGGCAAGTCTTGATCTCTGTGTAGAGTACTTCGAGGAAGTGTGAATATTGCATGGCACTTGAAAGTCGGTTTTGAGACTAGAATTTTCCACTGCTAGGTGTGATGTATGTGCTTTATTCTAGGTGTAATGCGTTAGGGGAAATGGTTGAGCGAATGAATCTCTTCAGAGTATGGTTTGATTGCTCGAGGACTAGTAATGAATTAAGTGTGGGGTGTTGATAATAGGCAAAATCTGGGTGATTTAGCTATTATTTATGTCCTAGCTTGATTATATCCCAAGATCATATCATGCATAATTGATAAAATATGGGCTCTAATTGTGAATTTTGTATGTTTCAGGTTAAAGAGCTCGCATTATGCAAGAAAACGTGATTGGGAACGATTTTGGAGCAACAAAGACCCCTTGGAACCAAGCGTGATTGAAGACAAGGAAGAAAACTAGGCCACAACACACCTGGACTAGCGCTGCCAGATGCGATGCAACGCTAGTATTAGCGTGGCCAAAGGCAGTGTTGCACTGGACTAGCGCGGCCAAATACGCTGCCAAATGCACTGCAGTGCTAGTCCAGAATTCTGGCGATGTTCATTAAGGGTAAAAGAGGAAATTTTGGATAAAAAAATTCACTTAACCTATATAAGGTCAAGCTCGCCCAAGGAAGTTTTTATCAAGGTTTTTGGAGTCAAAAGCAAGACATAGAGAGGCAAGGAGGGATTTGTATCATCAAGTTCTTTTCTTCTATTTGTTTTGCTAATTGTGATGAAATTGAATACAATAGTGTTGAACAATAGCATGATTGGCTAAAATCCATTATTCTAGGGTCATGGGAAAAACATGAGTGTTGTTGTTTGAAGTTTAATTTGACAAAGTTGGTTTATCATCTTGGGTTATTTATTTAATTCTGTTATTAATTGTTTTGCTGAGTAGCTAACAGTGAAGCACTATCTACGAATCTAGAGTTGAACTCGAAAGTGGGAATTCTAGGTTGCATATAGAATTAAATAGAGCAGGTTCTTAAACCCGGGCCTCGGGGAACAGATTTGCAATTGGGATAGACATATACCCAATTGCCTTGCTTGGTTAGAATACAAGAATTGTAAATGCGTTCTTGTTAATCTTAATTCCATAGAAATATAGGTATTGAGTTAACTTGAATAGGCAAGTAAGAACTCGACAGATTCTTACGAGTAATATAAATCTTGTAAATCAATAACCCTGATAAATTGATTCGTCATCTTAAGCTAAGAACACAACAAGATTGTTAATGAGCCTGTGACCCTGGAATATCCTCTCCTATTGTTTGTAATTTGAATTTGCTATTTACTTGGTTGATTATTTTATTTAGATTACTTCTTGATACTTCAGATAAAAAAATAAGTATATCTCTATTTTGTGATACATCTCTTGAATAAGTTAAGTAATTGGGTTTGAGTCAGTCAATAGTTGATCATAAGTCTTCGAGGGAATGATCCTCTACTCACTACTTTATTACTTGACGATCACGTGCACTTGCGTGGGTGTTTTTGGTCGCAACACATATTTATATACATATAAATATTTCTCTTTTTTTTAATTATATATACACACATTTTTATTTTGGAGCCTGAATAATTTAATATGAGCACTTTGAGGTATATATGTTCCTACACTCAATGTATAACCTTAACAATTTCTACATTGACACCACACCCCCAACTTAGGATTTTAGCCTCATTCTCAATGTTCAAGGAGAGACGAGTTCAAAAGAGGAAATTATTTTACAAAAGGGAAAAGGTTTGTAATGAGGTGGCCAAAGAAAAGGTTAAAGGCTAAAATAGGGTACTAGTGATATCATTTATGCAATGGTAGACTTAAAAGGCTAACTAGTTTTCCAAAAAATCACAAAGACTGCCTAAGGTCATTTTTCTAACCAAATGTAATTTTTATAAGCATCAAAAAACCAACCAGGTAAGTTTTAGATGGTAGAAGGAAACACGAGAATTATTTACACAAAGAACTCACACACATGGAACATGAACTGTTTGGCTTACACAGTTTGAAGCCCTCGAGTCAACACTTGGAAACTCAAAACGTTTATCATATATACATGTATAGCTCTAGGTAGACATAGAGTCACAGAGCGAGCCTCAAGTTCACACAGTTGATATCTCTTTATATTAATGGAAGGGTATATTCATATACAGACACACATGCTTGAAACTAAACAAGTACATGACACCGGTCAAGATGCTTCATTCTACTGTCCTGGTTCTACTATTACACCCTTGGAAAAGAACTCGGCAAAGAAAAACCAAGGAGAATTCATTGCTAATTACTAAAGATGGACAACTATATACTTGTTTTTAGTTTTTTATATACACAAGGATAACATAACCTATGTATGGACATCACAAAACATCAATATATACACAAGGATAACATAACTTATGTATGGAAATCACCAAACATCATCAATATATATAGAACACAAATGAGTACATAAGTTCAACTGTTGCCAATGTCACAAAAATTTATACAAGGCATACAAGGCTACCACCCCCAACTAAAAGGAATGCATTGTCCCTAATGCATAAGAACATGAAGTAGCGTTTAGGGGCTCCCCGAGGTGCACTAAGCGCTATGGGAGTCGGCAGCTAGCTGAGTGATGGTGGGGTCACCCTCTGATACTAAAGTCAGGACCGATGAGATCTCGGTCTGAGGAGTGACCTCCACTGGTGGAGGAGGGATCTCTGGATGATCCAGTGCTGGAGCTGGAGCCTGTGAGCTGCTAGCCTCGACGGCAGATGACTGAGTGGCCGATGGATCTGCAGGGGTGGCCATGTCTGCTAGCGAATGTGTGATTGCTATCTGAATTGTTGCTTGCTCCTCGTTCTCAACTGTAGGAGAAACAATTTGCTCGCCCTTCTCCCGAGGGCTTTCATCCTCCTCGGACCAAGAATCCTCCTCATCCCCTCCCTCGTCTGCCTCCTCACTCTCAGACTCGGGAGACTATTCGGACTCCTCCTCAGAAGGTATCTCAATAGTGCGAAGGGAGCAAGATACAGGGAAGTCCCGATAGTCGGAGGTGTACTATTAGTCATCAACGTGGAAAGTCAAGGCCCAAATCTGGTGCTGCTATGTCCTCTCTCTGCTCACCTTCCTTAGGTAGGAATGATGACATATCAAACTTTAAAATCTACACCTTGTGGATCTCGGTCTTCATGGCGGCAACTTCCTCCCGGAGCCTAGGCAAGTCACTAACCTCACGTCGCTCTATTTTCTCTACCCTTAACTCAATCTGTTGCAGGCAATCCCCGAAAGATGTTTGTTGTTGTTGGATTGCTATCACTGAGGATTGAATAGGAGTGAACGCCTATTTGATAAGGATAGGCAAGTTCTTCAGAAGCTGGTCTACCTTAGCTTTGGCATCCTGAGCTAGGAGACTAAGCCTCGAGATGGCTGGCAGTGCGGTAGAAGGCTGAGCAGTGGTGGACTGAGAGGCAGGCTGTGAAGTAGAAGTGGACGCAAGTGGAGCCTGAGAAGTTACAGGAGCCTGGGAGTTGGAAGGCTCTACATCAACGTGGTCTTGAGTCTGAATCTCTGGGGGAGCAACAACATCACTAATGCGTGTGATATCTATGTCCTTCATCTCTTTCCCTGTCTTGTCAGATTGTGGCATGGTGGGGACCTTCACAAGCGTTACAGAGGGTTGTGATCATGCAGGGTAATAGAAGTGAAGTGGCGTGCTGCTTTTCTCGGATCCCTAGCTCTTTGAAGATAAGGTCACCCACATCAATCTTGATGCCCTCCATTATACATGCAATGAGGAGGGCTTTGTCAATGCCTATATCAGTCTCGTTCCTAGACGGTATCAGGCGTGATGTGACAAATCTGAGCCAAAACCGAACCTCTCGTGTGAGATGCTCCTTGTATATTTTGTGTGTAGGGTTGATCCAATCTGGGGTCCCCCTTACTATCACCGAAGCAATCCAACTACGCTCATGTTCCTTATTTGCCCATTTGGCAACATACCCAGTTGTGCCCGATTTCTAGCAAGGGAAGTATAGTTTGTTAATTGTCTCACTTCTGCAGCACACACTCTACCCCTGAACCAGTACAGTGTCACGGAAAATCTTGTTGCATTTGTGGTGCGAATTTTTGGAGGCTTCGTATGATGCATAGAACTCACGGACAATGGTCTAATTATACTCAATAGGTTGTTCAGTGAAGCATTCCCATTTTCGTTGTTTTATGTTCTCCCATATGTGGGGATACTTCTCCTGTAACCCGTTCAAGCTCAATTGTTTCTCATCCAAGATCTTTCGTTTGGTGAGCCCCTCTCTGTAGAGTGCCCTAGACCCATCAACCCCAAATCAGAGTTGGAAGTCGTCTCCGCTTTTCCTTCTTGCCTAATCCTGTAGGTCAACTGAGGGAAAGAGATCCTCCTCATCATACTGGGAGAGATGTGGAACATTAGGGTCCTCTCGTGCTCGTTTTGATTTTGACGCTTGACAACTGAAGGATGTCCTTTTCTTGTTGGAGGCTGAGTATTTCTTGGAAGCATATCTATACAAAAGTGAAATGCGAGCGACCTTGTAGGCAAAAGTGAAAAGAAAAAAGAAAAATTCAAAAAAAAAATTGGAAGATGTGATAGGGTATGCGATCGCATAACCACTATGCGGACCACAAACCTGTCGCAAACTTGACATTCCATGATGGGTCTCAATCTGCGATGAGTTATGCGATCGCATAACCACTATGCGGACTGCATGCTCATCGCAAAACTGATTTGTTCACAAACCAAATCCCAAAATGCGATCGCACATTCCACCATAAAGTAGGAAATGCGATCTTTAAAATAGCCGGAGAAAGCATGTTGTAAACTGGGTACACTGTGTCATTATGCGGTGAGTCTGCGGTCCGCATATCAATTATGCAATCGCAAACTCGTCGCATTTTATCATCTTCCTCAGCCAATCTAAGGTTAGTTATGCGGCAGAAATACGGACCGCATTTTGATTTTGTGGGCCGCAAATATCATCGTTCCCAACGATTGAATTAACCCTCATTAATGGTGAACCTAATTTTCACTACCCAGCATCCCCAAAATACACTTATTAACTAAGAGCACACTACGAAAAGGTCTCTAATTACAAAGCACGAAAGAAAAACATAGAAGAAAATGAAACATGAAACAACAACAGGGGAAACAAAAATAAGAACAACTGTACAACCAAAGCATGCAATAATGGAATTGGGACAAAGAATACATACCAATGACATTGTTTATGAGCACACTTGGAGTATTAGATCACGCACTAGCCGATTTTTTCTTCTCTGTTCCTTTTCTCTTCGTTTTTCATTTTTCATTTTTTTCCATTTTGTTTTGTTTTTGATAAAATAAAAAAAAATTGTTTTGTTTTGAATGTGTGAGAGATGAAAGGATGCAAAGATATACTTGACGATTTTTGCGGTGGGTAGGTGACCGCATAACACACTGTGCGAGCGCATAAGTGTTATGCGGTGGATTCAAGTGACACGCTGAAGGGCCCAAAATGCGGTGCACTATGCGATCACATTGTGAAAATGCGGTCCGCATAGTGCACCAACTCATCGCATCTTTACCACCAGATTTAGCCAACACACTGTGTTGGTTTGCGACCAAAATGTGGTCCGCATAGTTAAAATGCGACCGCATATGTGCAACAAACTGTGCAAAGTGATGTTTCTTCCCTTTTTTATGCAATCTTACCCCATTTTGTGATCTTTTGAATCCCCTGCACGCTATCACACACTTTAAATTGCTCAATTAAATCTATCTAACAAAAATTAAAAACTCCATACCACACATGAGTTGCCTCCCATTAAGCACTTGATTTAATGTCGCGGCATGACGAAGTTGACGTTCCCTTGGATTCACTTATTGGTGAGGCATAGAACATCTTTGGGAGCCAGCTGCTCCACCAAATGTTTTTATCCATCTATGCCCAAGTAATGAATGAATCGATGGCCATTCACTTTGAAGGTTCGGAGCCCATCCTCCGATTCTAGTTCCACAGCTCCAAAAGGAGAGACATTTACCACTTTGAATGAACCGGACCATTTTGATTTTAGCTTGCCAAACAATTTGAGCTTTGAGTTAAAGAGCAAAACCAAGTCACCAGACTTGAACTCCCTCTTCAAGATCTTTTTGTCATGGATAAACTTTATCCGTTCTTTATACACGGATGCACTTTTATATGCATGGAAACGAAATTCCTCCATTTCGTTGAGTTGTGTTAATATCAAATTTGCAGCTTCAGCCCAATCCAAGTTCAACCTCTTTCAAGCCCACAAGGCCTTGTGCTCCAGTTCCATGGGTAGATGACAAGCTTTGCCGAAGACTAACCGATAAGGAGAAGTACCAATAGGAGTCTTGTACACTGTGCGGTACGCCCATAATGCATCATCTAGCTTCCTTGACCAGTCGGTCTATTTGCATTAACAGTCTTTGCTAGAATTCCCTTGATCTCCCGGTTGTTAACCTCAACTTGAACACTAGATTGGGGATGATAAGGTGTGGCCACCTTGTGCTTGACTCCATACTTCTCTAGTAGCCCTGTGAAAGCCTTGTTACAGAAATGAGACCCACCGTCACTAAGAATGGCCCTAGGTGTGCCCCGTGAAAGCCTTGTTACAGAAATGAGACCCACCGTCACTAAGAATGTCCCTAGGTGTGCCAAACCGAGTGAATATGTTTTTCTTCAAGAATGCGGTCACACTTCTTGCCTCGTTGTTTGGTAAGGCAAGTGCTTCAACCTATTTGGACACATAGTCCACAACTACCAATATATATTTCATCTCACAAGAGCTCACAAATGGACCCATAAAATCAATTCCCCACACGTCGAAGATTTCTATCTCTATCACAAAGTGCATTGGCATTTCATGCCTCTTGGATATTTATTCTTGCCTTTGACATTGGTCACAAGCCTTGACCATTTGATTGGCATCATGATAGATTGACGGCCAATAGTAACCACATTCAAGCACCTTAGCCGACATTCGATTTCCCCCATAATGACCCCAACCGGTGAGTCATGGCATGCTTTTAGAATTGACATAATTTCTTCTTCTGGAACACATCGTCGGATGATGTTGTCGGCACAAACACGGAACAAGTATGGCTCTTCCCAATAATATTGCCGACAATCTCTCAAGAAATTCTTTTTTTGATAGGATTCCAATCCCTCCGGAATAAGTTCACTCACCAAGTAGTTAGCAATATCGGTATACCAAAGAGCAAAAGTTCTAGACAGTGCCAATATTTGTTCATCCGGGAAGGCATCATTGATTTCAAGATCTCCCTTTGGCCTTCCTGCTTCTTCAAGCCTTGATAAATGATCCGCCACTTAATTTTGCGTTCCATTGCTATCCTTGACCTCGAAGTCAAATTCTTGCAACAACAAGACCTATCGAATCAACCTAGGCTTTGCATCTTTCTTTTCCATGAGATAGCAAAGAGCATCATGATCTGTGTACACTATCACCTTAGATCCCAACAAATAAGCCCAGATATTCTCAAAGGAATAAATAATGGCAAGAAGTTCTTGCTTAGTCACTGTACATTTATTTGCGCTCCATTGAGTGTCTTGCTTGCATAATAGACCGTATGGAGAACCTTATTGTGACGTTGGCCAAGCATTGCTCCAATGGTTATACCACTGGTGTCACACATGAGCTAGAAAGGAAGAGACCAATCGGGTGTGATAATAATAGGTGCCGTGGTGAGCCTTTGTTTAAATTCCTCAAAGGCTTTGAGGAATTTCTCGTCAAACAGAAATTTGGCATCTTTCTCAAGAAGTTTGCACATAGGATTTGGAATCTTGGAAAAATCCTTGATGAAATGCCTATAAAATCTGGCATGCCCTAAGAAACTTCGAACACCTTTGACGAAAGTAGGTGGAAGAAGCTTGGAAATAATCTCGATCTTAGTTCGATCAACCTCTATGCCATGTTTTGAAATTTTATGCCCCAATACAATGCTTTCATCCACCATTAAATGGCATTTCTCCCAATTGAGAACAAGGTTAGTTTCCTCGCATCTCTTAAGCACTTGTCTAAGATTGTTAAGACAATGGTCAAAAGAGTCATCTACTACCGAGAATTCATCCATGAAAACTCTAGAAAATCCTCCACCATGTCGGAGAAAATGGACATCATGCATCTTTGAAAGTAGCCAAAGCATTGTACAAACCAAAAGGCATTTGGCTATGGAAAAAGTTCCATAGGGTCAAGTGAATGTCATCTTCTCTTGATCTTCCAATGTGATGTTGATTTGGTTGTAGCTGGAATATCCATCAAGGAAGCAATAGAATGACCTTCCCGCTAGCCGATCAAGCATTTGATCAATAAAAGGCATAGGGAAATGGTCTTTGCATGTGACACTGTTGAGCTTCTGATAATCTATACACACCCTCCAACCAGTCACTGTTCTTGTTGGGATGAGCTCATTTTTATCATTATCAATTACGGTCACGCCTCCCTTTTTCGGCACATATTGCACCGGGCTCACCCAAGAACTATCGTCAATAGGGTAGACTACCCCGACATACAACCACTTGATGATTTCTTTCTTTACCACCTCTTGCATTGACGGGTTCAACCGTCATTGATGTTCCACACTTGGTTTCGTTTCACTCTCCAATTGGATCTTGTGTTCACAAATTCCCGCGGGAACCCCTCGGATATCCGCAATTGTCCATGCAATGACTTGCCTATGCTCCTTCAAGACTTCCAAAAATTGTTCCACCTGCACATCATTCAACAAAGAAGAAATGATTACGGGTGAAGTATCATTGGAGCCAAGAAATTTATAACTCAAGTGTGATGGAAGCGGCTTGAGCTCTAGTTGCGGTGGGTCGATAATAGAAGGCTTTACGGGGTGGAGTGGCTCTATTCTCCAAGTAGAGAGAGCGCTTAGCCGGAGCATAAATTTAAGATCCAAGCCCCTCCAATGCATTTACCGATTCCATATACCCTTCCATATCTTCACCATCAAAATTCACCAAAATAGACGCCAATGCATCGCTGACGCATTGTTCTTCCATTTTCATTTCAACCACATCCTCTACTTTATCAACAACAGCTATCACCGAGATGTTTCATACTCATGTGGTAGTTTCATACCCCTGCTTTCTTGGAATGTAACTTCCTCATCATTCACATGGAAGTTGATCTCATTCCATTCCGAATCCATTAGTGCTCTTCCTGTGGCAAGGAACGTTCTCCCCAAAATTATAGGGATCTCTTTTTTGACTGCACAATCAAGGATTACAAAATCGGCGGGCAAGTTCTCCCCAAAATTATAGGGATCTCTTTTTTGACTGCACAATCAAGGATTACAAAATCGGCGGGCAAATGAAACCTTCCCACATTTATAAGTACATCATCAATAATTCCTACCGGTTGTTTTATGGACCAATTGGCCATTTGCAATCTCATACTTGTGGGCCTTGGCATACCTAACCCCTCTTGCTTATAGATGTCAAGAGGCATTAAGTTGATGCTAGCCCCATTATCACAAAGGGCTCTTGCAAAATCACGCGCCTCAATAGTACATGGAATGGTGAAAGCTCTCGGATCTTCTTTCTTTTGAACGGTGGATGTTGCAATGATGGAACTAATCCGGTGAGTTACATTCATCACTTCATTCTTTGTAGTTCTCTTCTTGGTGATCGATATCTTTCAAATATTTAGCAAGCCCCGGCATCTCTTGAAATGCTTCCACAAATGGAATATTCACCGATACTTGCTTGAGAATGTCGTAGAATTTTTCAAGTTTGCTATCATCAACCTTCCTCGCGAGTCTTTGAGGAAATGGAGGAGGAGGTCTAGGAATAGGTGGAAGAGTTTTTGGTGTCTCTTTTACCTTTTCCTTTACCTCCTTCTGGTCCTCTTTTTGCACTTGCAACTCTTCCGAAATCTTTTCAACTTCGACAACACTTGGCTCTTCAATCTCAACCCCTTGCTTGGACTCTTCTACTTCAACCATTTGTTCACCCTCTCCTTGTAGTACCTTTCCATTCCTAGTAGTAATTGCCATGATATGAGAAGTTGGGCCACTCCCACTACCCCTTGGGTTCGTAATTGTATCACTAGGGAGTGTTCCTTTTAGCTTTGGATTTTGTTCCCTAGAGAGGTCTCTCATTTGCATCTCCAGTTTTTGAATGGATGCGGTATGAGAGCCAACAAGCTCGGTCATGTTCCTCATTGATGTGTCGGATTTTTCTTGATTTTGCAATAGCCGTTCAAGCATACCTTCCAACTTAGATTCACTAGAAGAACCTTGATTTGAGTATTTCCCCTTTGGAGGAACATTAGGGTTTGAACTCCGGTTTGAGAAGTTGTTATTGTTGTTCTGAGCCACCTTGGTCATTTTGCCATTATTGGTTTCCTTGCCCTTGTGGGTTAGGCCCTTATTGATTTTGTTGTCCCTGACCTTGGTATTGTTGCCTTTGATACCCTCCTTGAGGGTTGTTGATGTAGTTTGTTTCCTCAAAATCTTCATTTGATATGGGTTGCACATCCTCCACCACATTCACCTTCTTCGTTTGGCTTTCTATGAACATTTTTGTCAACACATTGACGATAGTGGCAAGCCCTGCGATTAGTTGATCTCTCTCTTGATTTTCCTTAATTAGGTTGGTCAAGGAGGGATACCCATATGTAATTCCATCTGTGGTATCCTGAGAGTGCCAAGCTTGATTGTGTTGTGCCATTTTGTCTAGGATTTGTGTGATCCCTGTGAATTTCTTGTCCATAAAAGATCTGTCAGTTGCACTCTTGGCTATAGATTGATTCATTGGATCTAAACCCATGTAGAATTTTTCCAACAAGATGGAATCCGGAAAACCATGATTGGGAAACCTAACAAAATATAATTTGGACCGATCCCTTGCCTCATGTAGATGTTCTCCCGGTACTTTCTTGAAAAAGAAGATTTTATCCCGGATCTCAGATTTATTACTCTGAGGGAACCATTTTGCCAAGAATGCTCGGACATGTTCGGGCCAAAAATGAATAGAGTTTGGGGGCAAATTCTGAAGCCATTTCCTTGCATCTCCAGCTAGTGAGTACTTAAAACACCTCAACCTTAATGCATCGGCAATGACGTTGTTCTACTTGTGCATTGCACACACACCTAAGAAGTTTCTAAGATATTGTGTTGGATCATCATCAGTAGAATTCCTAAAAAACCCCTCCGCTTTGAGCATAATGATTAGACCATGTTCCACCTTGAAAGTTGCAGCGTCAATAACCGGAGGCACAATTGCATTTGTGTCCTCAATATACTCATCTATGTCCGCAAAAAGGATTTTCTTCTTCCATTTCCGCCTCAATTTCTTCTTCATATTCGGCCATGTTTTCCTATCAACACCAAGCAAAACAAGAAAAGTGTGATTGAATAGAACAAGACGTAAAGGAAAGGACATACTAATTAGTAATTTCAAAACCGTATTCCCCAGCAATGGAGCCAAAATTTGATACGCTCAAATTACACTTTAATAAATAGTGTAAGGCGATCAGTGTCAAATATAATAACCCAACAAGGTTGGGGTCGAATCCCACAGGGAATAGGTGTGAAAAGCTACTCGATTAGTGTATCACTCGACTTAAGTCTTAATTCTATCTGGTTAAATGTAACAAGAGTATGGTGTAATTGTGATTTGAAGAATAACTAATGTTGAGATTTAGAATGTAATTAATTGGATTAAAGAAACCAAGGTTGTGTCCCCTTTAATGAAATGTAATGCTACCGGTGTTAATATGATATATTTATAATGGAAGGTCCTTTTTGATGTGCAAATGATTTCTAATTGACCACCCAATATTTTCCAATAGTTGGGTAGTATTTACTCTGTATAATTTTTCCAAATATAAAAGAGTTGCAATTAAGAACAATCAATATATGCCAAATAAAAACCACTTATTCCTAAGTGATTCTATTAAACAATGGTTAACACCTTGAGTCTTTGATATTTACTCCTACCACATTCTAACCCACTTTCTCAAGCAAAACAAGAATTTAATGGCACTTGTTAATGTTTGCAACCACCAACAATAAATGAAGAATGAGAAGTAAATAAACATCAACCAACCATTATATATATATTCAATGGTAAACACCCTTTAACATTACACCCATTTAGGGTCCACAACCTTAGTATTTAAAGTTAGCTACTCATACTAAAATACTAAATGAAGAGAATATGTAACGCCATAAAGCTTACAAAGTGAAAGATTCTTGAACCAAAAGCTTCCTAAAGTGAAGAATATTCAAGCCTTGTATTGTAGCTCCCAAAATCAGACAAGATGCCCCCAAAAAACCCCAATAAATCTATTTATTGTGGTTCAACATTCGGGATAAAATCTGGACAAAAATACCCTTTTGATTAAATATAAGACCGCATTCTATCGCATAACAGACATGTGGTCCGCATTCTTGAAATGGCCATCGCATAGTTCAACCCTAGTTTCCAGGCCTTCGTTGCATTCATGCTTTGCGATCTGCATTGTAGAAATGCGATCGCATTTTGCATCGCATTCTGCAACTTCAACAACCTTCAAGTTGATTTTACGGTCTATTCTGCAGCTCGCATACAGTTTATGCAATCACAGACTGGACCGCATTTCTTGCGTTGGATTTTGCCCAGAACACTGTTGTGGTATGCGATTCAATTGCACAATCTGCAGCTCGCATATCTACATTTGCGATGCCTTTTTGCTATTTTCTTGTCCTTTTATGGATTTTTGAATTCATTTCCCTGATCTTAAGTCCTTAACCCTCATATACTGCAAAACACCAAAATTACATAAGTATAAAAGATAATTGCATCTAAAAAAGGCTAAAATCTAAGCAATTTGTATCAAATGTGCCGAAATTCTTCGGCACATCCTGCTCCAGTCCTCTAATTTTGCCATAGTCATGACTGCTACATCAAGATCCATTCGGTAGGGAGGAGAGAGTTCCACCTTTTGTTCTTGCCTTGTTGGTGGGGCGCCGCTGATGCTGGGCGGGCCTAACTTGGGGCATTTTTCTTTGAGAGGGGACTTCTCGTCAGAAAAGTACCCCGATGCTCAAGATCAACGGGAGCATACCTTGAAGTTTACTAGTTCGATAGGAGAGGGACACCTCGAGTTGGTGAGGAAAGACTGCGGATGGGGGAAAAGGTAGTACTGATACTTTTTTCGAATGAGAGGATCACGGACCGTGTGGAGGGTTTTTTGAATGTGTAGACGTATCCTTTCACGCTAGGCCCCCTTGATGGGGGTGTGCTTGACTTCTGTCAAAAGTATCAGGTTACCTTGTCGCAGATTCACCGTCATTTTGGCGGATAGTGTTGATGATGAGGTTCTTATCAGAGAAGGAAGGGATCGAATTTATGCTCAGTCATCTGATCAGGTTGTACCTACCTTTTCACTATCGAGGTCTGCTAACCTTACGATGCCGGTCGACCACGCATTTTGTTATTAATAATGAAGCAAATAGAGATCGGGAATGGATGAGCTGATTCGTCCGGGTACGGACTGTTAATATTATCCCTGCAGATTTTATGCCATTCCCTGAGGAATGGAATTTTACACTTAATTGGTACACTCGTGACTTCATAGTTTTTATTTATTTATAGCGAAGGTGTGTTCCATAAATGTGTTTTCCTTTTCTCTTCTACAACAATTTCATGGATGCCGTGCAAGGTCCTTGATCTGTCGGATTGGGCTCGGGAGTTAGCGATCCACTCAACTTATGATGAACATACGTGGCGAGCTTTGTCTAGGGGAATATGGGAAGCAAAACATCACAGTACATGTTGTGCGATTTGTTCCCTCCCTTTTTCATTTGGAAAGTCACTTTCTTTTTCTGAAAGCTAACCCTGTTATAGTAGGCATCGGGGATTCTTTTGAGATAAGGCCGTGCCCTATCGGAGAGGGAGAAAGATTGCCAGCTTCTAGGCTAAAGAATGATAACAATAAGCAAGAAATTCCTTTGAAGGGCGATAGTGCTCAAATGAAGGCGAACCTGGACCCAGGGCTCAAAGAGAAAGTATTGAATAAGTTTGCTACGCCCGTGATTTCTGGTTTTGGAAAGGTGGTTTCTCCTCCGCTTCCATCTTCTTTTTCTGTCAAAGGTACGTTGAGGGATATCCGAAACACGAAATCGTATACACCGAGCGACCGTGATCCGAATGAGATTAACTCTTTCGGAGCTGAGGGAGCTAAACTAGCAGATGCATGCTCGGACTTCGAGGAAGCCCAGCGACTTCACTTTGCGGTGAGTTTTGACACAAGCCTTTTGAATTTCGTGCCCTCCCTTCCTTATTGAGTTTCCTTTTGCAGGCCTTTGACAAGCTTAAGTACGAGCTGCTTCGCCGTGCGTCCAGGCTGCAAAATGCTGTGAATGGGGAGAAATCCCTTAGGATCTTTTGCGATGAAAGGGAAGTCGAGTTGGCACGCTTACGGTACGAGGTGAGTCAGAGCGTGAATTATGAGAGCTACCTGAAGGAGCAAGTAGTTTTTGTTCCGAGTGAATATGTGTTACTTCCTTTAGCTCGTGAGGCTAATGTTTCTCTTATTTCAATTACAGAAATAGACGGAGGACTTGGAGTACCTTCGAAATGAAGCTGACTGAGCCAATCACGAGTATGATGAGTTAAAGGCTGTAGCGTACGTTTAGGATTCAGTGGGGAAGGGTGCTCTAGCTAAAGCCTCCACCTTTGTGGTTCAACTTTGCTTAGCTCACGATAATAGCTCGATTTTAACAAATATGATTACGAAGCTCGAGTCTGGGATTTTGAAGGTAAAAGCAGAGGTTGTGGATGCCCGGGCTGAAGCCATAATGAGCCAAACCAAGGCTGACCAGAAAGTGGTTGTCTATTTGAAGGACGCTTCCGATGCTCAAGTTGAGCTGAGAAAGATTCTCGACCAGGAAGGCAGGAGAAAGGAATATGATCGGTGTAAGTATCGAAGGGAAACCCTTGAGGATATCCATGCTAGGGGCTTTGACCTCTCGAAAGAGGTGAATCGGGCGAAGGCGGACGAACATGGCGCTAAGTTACTTCTGTCCGATAGCGAGAATGAGGACGACGGGCCATAGTCCATAAGGGGGGCACAAATTTTCTCTTCTGAGTCTTTATATAGTACTTTCAAAGTACGTTGTAAATGTAGCTTGTGTTTTATCGTATATATGTATAAAAGGAGACCTCACAGTTTTATCCTTCTTATATTTCTTTCTTCCTTGATTTTATCCAGACAAAATAGTCTTTAACTTGAAAGGAATCCTTACATTCATAGTATAGACCTGGGGCTCATTAGGCTGACCCGTAGGCTCTTATACTCTTGGCCGATGCGACCTTTTAGTATAAGCCGACGTTCGAGATCTTACGCTTTTTCTCTTAGAAATGTTTGGTCAACTATTTTGGGTTCATTCTCCGAGTCGGTTATTGACTCGAGCTCATTTGACCCTTAAGTTTTTTAATTTCAAGCTAGCCCTTATGCTCTTACATATTGATTCGGTATGATATTTTGTGTGGGTTGGCGATAGTGGATCTTATGCTTTGGGTTAATACGTATATGAGCTGGTGACAATAGCTCTTACGCTTTGGGTCGATACAACCTTTTATATAGGCTTTATTTTTCCCTCGTTAAAGATTTTTGAGATTGAGTTTGCCTGACTCTTCGACGGTTTGATAAAAACCTTAATTATGAGTCATTATGTGGCGATGATTGAGCACCTCGGGAGGTTTGGCTTGGAAACTGAGTATCGCGAAGCCTGTAATTTAAAGTTGACATGGTCGAAGCTATTTTTCCTATGTCGAGGGTGGCCCGTTTAACCGGTTCTTTTTGAAGTAGATTCGAAGTAATTGAAGTCCTGTGATTTTGTAGCAACGGTCAGGCATCCTCGAGTCGCGTTAGTTTTGCTGGTACAGCCTTGTGACCGTAGTCATTTGTGTTTCACTGAATCCTTTTTAGTCCTGAGTGTAGTAGTTTTGACATCTATATCGAGGGCATACCTTTTAGGGGTCTTACAAGTTTGATATATACCCTCAACTTTGAGATCGAGTTTATCCCTTTAGTAAGGTCTTACAAGTTTTACATGCCTTTAAGGTCTTACAAGACCGAGTCGTCCCGCTTTGGGTCTTATGGCCTCTGTCTTTTAATAAGTGGTGATTGGCGACAATCCCCATGTCATCAAGAGTACCTTGTTCGGGAGCCATTATTTGTAAGCTTGGTATTTTCTCATTGAGGGCTTTTGATTTTGGAGTTTCCAACTTGTAGGCCGTGCAATTTTAGAGATTTTGATGCCAGTCCCCGAGTGTTCGGGGCACTTTCGGATTTAGAGCCATTTTGTGATTTTGTTGTTACCTCGTTGAGCGCTTATGCATTTGGATTTCCGACCCGGAGGTTGTTCAGGTTTTGAATTGTTGACGCCGGTCCCCGAGTGTTCGGAGCGCTTTTGGCTTTGTAGCCGTCTTTTGCAAAAATAACGAGCTTCTTCGAAACGCAAATTGCTATTGGGAAATGTTCTTTGATTACTTGGTACAAGTATACATGTTTTCACTGTCAGGGGCCTGGTTAGTCTCTATGGACACGGTTCGTTCGACCGTTTTGCCCGGTACATCTTTTTCCTATCGAGACCCCATTTGGCGTATCTTGGCTTTTCTAAGTAGGTGGCCTTCCGGGGGATTCCCCCCTAGTATTCGAGGTCAACTACAAAAGAAGCCTTGAATAGTTGTTTAGTCTTCCTTAGGTAGCATATGGGTGTTGCCTCATTAAAAACCTTGCCGGTAAAACCCTTCATGGGATAAACACTCGGTCGAAGGAAAAGAGTGCAATAAATGCTTTAAAACCTCAAGGTCTTCAAACTCGGCCTGCGCTTTGACTTCTTCGGTCAGATGCCTACATAAAGGTTAGAATCAAGTATAGAAAATAAAAAGGGAGACAGTCGTATCTCTGTGTAGAACATGCTGGCAATATTCCGAGCCCTGATATGTTCCATTCGCTTGTGATGAGGATGGTGTACGATCCTCTGCTTTGTTTTGGTCGGGCTCGACCGAAGATGTAATTTTCTGTTACTATTTTACTGTTTGATTACCTTTTGGCTCCTTAGAGGGTGGAGGTGCTGGTATCGACGTTACATCGTGCACCCCGAACATTTCTCTTCCCGAATGATGTTCCTCGTAAACGGTTTTAATCCCATCCTTTGTTGGGAATTTCATCATTTGATGGAGGGTTGATGGTCCTGCTCTCATGTAGTGTATCCACGGCCTTCCGAGCAAGGTGTTTTACCTCATGTCTCCTTCGATGACATGAAATTTGGCATTTTGGGTTGTGCCGACCACGTTGACTAGAAGGGTGATTTCCCCTTTCGTCATTTCTCTTGCCATGTTGAATCCAGTGAGGACTCAAGTGGCAGGCACGATTTGGTCAAGCAGTCCGAGCTGCTCTATCACCCTCGACCTCATAATATTGGTCGAGCTACCTGGATCCACAAGTACACATTTAATTTGAAATGCATTTACAAGGAAAAAGATTACTAGCGTGTTGTTGTAAGGCTGAGACAAGTTCTCAATGTCATCGTTGCTGAATGTGAGAGCATCCTCGGGTACGTGACCTCGTGTTCGCTTTTCTCTGGTGATGGATATTTTTGTTCTTCTCATCATGGGCTCCTGCGGGGCATCGATGCTTCCCAAGATCATGTGGATGACATGTTGTAGCTCATTTGTTTCGTTCTTCTTGGCCGCCTCTCTTTCCCGAAACTGACTTTTGGCCCGGTCGCTTAGGAATTCTTAGAGGTGACCTTTACTGAGTAGTTTGGCTACTTTTTCTCGGAGATGGTGGTAATCCTCGGTCCTGTGGCCATGCGTGTTGTGAAATTCACACACTAAGTTATGAGTCCTTTGCGAAGGATCTGATTGTACGGGCCTAGGCCACCTGGCATCTCTAATTTTACTGATGGCGAACACGATATCTGATACGTCAACAATGAATTTCTATTTCGACAAGCAAGGTGCCTCTATTGGCCTTGTGTGCCTATCAAATCCACCTCTGTTGACGATTTCCCGAGGATTCTATCCTCGGTTCATCCTTCGACCGTTGTGAGGAATGTTTCGCCTAGGAGCGTTTCTCCCATCTTCGGTGTATGGCCGGTACCTTTCTTTGTTTGGCTTTGGCTCCTTCGTAAGAAGCCTGTTTTGGTATACCGAGTCTGAGGGGGCTCCTAGTTGGTCATCCTCGACCCTAATTTTTGACTGGTATCGGTTGTGAATGTCCAACCAGGTCACGGCAGGATATTCGACCAGATTCTATTTCAGCTGCTTCGAAGCCGCCAAGCTTCGTGCATTCAGACTTTGAATGAAGGCCTGCACTGCCCAATCGTCAGAGACTAGTGGTAGTTACATCGTTCCATTTGAAAGAGAGATACGAACTCTCGCAGCATCTTATCCTCCCTCTTCTTAATCTTGAAGGCGTTGGATTTCCTTGTTTCTACTTTGATGGCACCAGACTTCTAAAAATAGGATCCATTCAGGAAGTAGAGTATCCTGAATGGTTAGAAAATGTAGTAGTAGTACCTAAGAATGGAAATAAACTTAGAATGTGCATAGAGTATAAGGACTTGAGTAAGGCCTGCCCTAAGGATTCTTTTCCTTTACTGAAATATCGAGAGCATGACCGGTGCCACAACCAGCCACGAGATTCTTAGTTTTCTTGATGCCTATTCCGGGTACAATCAAATATAGATGAACCCGGAGAATTGGGAAAAGACTAAGTTTATCATTAAATGTGGAACCTATTGTTATAATGTAATGTCGTTCGGGGTCGGCTGAGTCAAATTCCTTGGCTTCATGGTGTCAAATTGGGGGATTGAGATCAACCGTGATAAAATTAGAGCCATCAAAGATATTATGGTCGTGAACTAGGAGGTCCTCAGATAGAAGTCACCCGTTTATATCATTGCTAAAGAAGAAGAGCAATTTTGCGTGGACCCCGGAATGCCAACAAACCTTAAAAGAACTAAAACGATACGTCTCGAGTCCGCCACCGCTTTATACCCCTAAAACGGATGACCATGTCTACTTACACGCAGCAGTCTCGAAAATAGCGGTAAGTAGAGTCCTAGTTCCAGAAGAGCAAGATACGCAATTTCCTGTTTACTATGTTAGTCAGATTTCAGGTGAGGCTTATACCCGATACCCACACTTATAAAAATTAGCGCTTGCTTTAATAAGCATCTCTATAAAATTAAAACCATATTTCCAATGTCACCCGATTTATGTTTTAACGACCTATCCCCTTCACAATATTTTGCACAAACATGAACTCTCGAGTTGACTGGCCAAATAGGCCGTCGAGATCAACACATATGATATCAAGTATCAACCCTGAACGTCCATCAATTCCCAAATCTTGGCAAACTTCATGGCTGACTTCACGCCATACCTCGTGCCTGAGGCCGAAAAGGAACTATTACTAAAATAGGCTATATCATGAGGGGTGTGAATGGATGGCGCTTCGAACATGAAAGGGTCCGGGCTAGGCATCATTTTGAATCCACCTACAGGTAACATAATTAGACAATTTATCAAAACTTTGAAGTTAACTAACAATGAGGCCGAGTAAGAAGTCATGATTGCAGGTCTCGAGCTGGCTAAAAGTTTGGGAGCACAGGTCATCGAAGCCAAATGTGATTCCCTACTTGTGGTAAACCAAGTCAATAGAACTTTTGAAATGTGAGAAGATTGAATGTAGAGGTACTTGGACAAGCAACATGTAACTTTACATCAATTTAAAGAGTGGACCTTACAACACATACCTCGGGAACAAAATAGTGAGGTCGATGCCCTTGCAAACTTGGGGTCATCGGTCGAAGACGACGAACTTAGCTTGGGGACTATCGTACAACTCTCCATATTAGTAATCGAATGAGGCCACACTGAAATAAACTCTACAATTTCTACTTGGGATTGGAGAAACAAGTACATTGAATACCTAAAGAATGGGAAACTCCTATCATATCCGAAGGAGGAACACTACTCAGGAGGATGTTCGATGGGCCATTGGCGATATATTTGGGACCAAGAGACACCGTCTACGCCTTACGGGAGATTCATGAAGGCGCTTGCGGGTATGGAAAAGGATATAAAAGAGTTCGTTCGAAAGTGTGATAAATGTCAAAGGTATGCGCCGATTATTCACCAGCCCGGGGAGCAGCTCCACTCGATCTTATCCCCGTGGCCGTTCATGAAAAAGGGAATGGACATCGTCGGTCCTCTACCATCGGACCCAGGTAAAGCTTAGTTTATTTTATATATGACTGATTATTTTTCTAAGTGGGTTGAAGCACTGGCTTTCGAGAGAGTCAGAGAAAGATAAGTCATAGACTTCATTTGGGACCACATTATATGTCATTTCGGGATGCCTGCTGAGAATGTGTGCGACAACGGAAATAAATTCATCGGCAGCAAAGTGACGAAATTTCTCAAGGTTCACAAGATTCAAAGGATTCTATCAGTGCCATACTATCTCAGCGGGAACGGACAACCCGAATGAACCAGCAAAACTGTCATTCAAAATCTTAAAAAATATTGACCGACACTAAGGGAAAATGGAGAGAGATATTGTCCGAGGTTTTTTTAGGCATACCGCACGACGTCGAAATCCAGCATGGGGAAAGCACCGCTCTCTTTGGTCTATGGTGTCGAAGCTCTTATTGTGGTTAAGGTCGGGGAACCTAGTCTCAGGTTTCGATTTGTGACATAAGAATCGAATAACGAGGCCATAAATACGAGCCTATACTTGTTGGATAAAAGGCTCGAGGCTGCACTTGTTCGATTGGCCGTACAAAAATAGTGGATTGAAAGGTATTAAAACTAAAGAGCTAATCTTCAACACTTTAAAATTGGGGACTTGGTGCTAAGAAAAGTTACCCTTAATACTTGAAACCTTAATGAAGGAAAACTGGGTCAAAATTAGGAGGGACCATATCAGGTCCTCGACATCATCAGAAAGAGATCCTACAAGCTCGGCCTGATGAACGTCGAGAAATCACCAAACGCTTAGAACGTATCACTCCTAAAGTGATACTACTGCTAAGGTACGACCTTCTCTATTTTAATTTTTATTTTAAACTAACCAATTGCAGGTGTTCGATCAAGGACGGAGATGGATTCTTAAATATGAAGTCTTTAGGTCTGAAAGTACACGTTGCACTTTTTTTCCCTTAGTCCGGTTTTAATCCCAAATGGGTTATTTCGGCGAGGTTTTTAACGAGGCAACCATTGATCATGCTAACTTAGAACAATTCAACAATATCCAAGGATTCTTTATAATCAACGTCGAATACTGGGGAGCATTACCCTCGAATGTCAACTTTTTTTCAAGGAAATTACTTCGTAACAATAGGGTCTCGATAGGTAAATTTTGTTAGGGCGTAACGGTCGAATGAACCGTGCCCATATAGGATACTCGAGCCCTAACATCAAACATGTACGCATGTATAATCATCTATTAAAAGATGTATTTTTCCTTGCTGGTATCTCATGCCTTAGAAATTTTTTCTACTTTACAGTTCCATACTCTTGATTTATTGAGTAAACATGCTTAAGGGCCGATCATAACGGAAGTTCGAACAACTAACCCCACGCTCGAGGACTGCCGTCTGAAAACCAAATGAGATATAATTATTAAAACTTCTAGATCATACAACCTTAAAGGCGACCCTCAATTTTTGTAGGCCACGGCCACCACACTCGGGAACTGGCACTTCAGGAAAGCTCGAAGTGAAATGGGAAAATAAGCCTAAGAGGAAAGTACCAAATAAACAGGTTATAGCCAAATTAACACGGTTCATAGACGTCTAAATTCTGTAATAAAATAGGCCTTCAAAAATTTTCATAAACCGGTTAAAAGGGCTATCCTTGGCAGAAAAACGTAGGGCTTCAATCATATCAAGCCTAGAAAACTCTAAATAGTACAAATATCTTCAAACTCTCGAACAAGTCCTTTATTTCATGCTAAAGAATTACAACCTTTGTGAACACAGAAGATAAACAGAGGGAAAAACTTTAAAAGCCAAAAAGGGGAGAAAATCCTTATGTATATAAAGGATCGTTTTACAAAGGCCAGATCGGCTAAATACAAATTCCTAAAGGCTACTCTCACTTTGAGTTTGAGATATCATTCTTACTCAATTATTAAGC
Organism: Nicotiana glauca; assembly: GCA_026770625.1. Lineage (NCBI taxonomy): Eukaryota > Viridiplantae > Streptophyta > Magnoliopsida > Solanales > Solanaceae > Nicotiana > Nicotiana glauca. The sequence continues at coordinate 79,169 of MU763869.1, read as the reverse complement.
TTAAGGGCTGCCTCAACTCGAGTTCAAATAAATCCTCTCGGGGATTGTTTTTCGAGCCTAAGGGCCACCTGATTTCGAGTTCGAGATAACACTCTCACTAGGACATCAAACTTGAAGATTACTTTATCCTGAGTTCCAAATAAATTATCTCACTAGGCTCTATTCATTGAAAACCACCTCAGGTCGAGTTTACATATCCGATCTAGGACCGTTAAATACAACTATATAACTTTATACTAAGGTACTTTGACATTTGCATAAATAGAAAAAGGATAACGGATTTGGGATCCATGGAAAGAGAAAAGTTTTCATATCAAAGTTTTTTACAAGGGCCACATGACCCGATAAAAAAGTTCTTTACAAAGGTCGGTCGACCTCAAAGTAAAAGCAAAAATTACTAGGCCTAAGCAGCACGGTCCTTGTCGGAGGAAGCTTCTTTGTTCTAAAAATCTTCTCCACCAGATTTGCTCACATTCTCAGAATCCTCATTGGGAAATACTAGATTCTGAGCCTTTGCTTCCTCATCCTTGGCGATCTCGAGTTAAGCAGATATATCAAAATTTAGAGCAAGGACCCTGTCGAGAGCCTCTGTTCGAACCTGCCACTTCGAATGATCCACCATGCCCCTTGCCTGATCAAGGGTAGCTTTGGCATCAAACTTTTATTGGGTCACAATAGCCTTTGCCTTATTATTGGCCACGACCTCTTCAGATCAAGAATCCTCGAGCTCTTTGGACAAACTGGCTAAATTGGACTCAAGCTCCTCGACTTTTTTCACCTGAGTTGAGGCATTCTCTCTTGAAGATCGAAGTTGTGACTTGGAAGAATCTAGCTCTACTTGAATGGTTTCCTTTTTTGCAGCCAAGATATCCATGCACCCCTTGAACTCATCTGCCTCGGCTGGCACTTTATCTATCTGCCTTTGGAAGTCCTTAATCTGTTCGAGCCTCTATCGGACCCGAAGAATTGGATTTTTATTTGTTATCTCCAACTTTTCCTCACTATCATAAAGAACTCAAAATACCTGCTCGGCTATTTTAGCATGTTCATCCCGTGCCACCACAAAGTCTACATCAAGCTTCTTACTAAGAATCTTGTAAGTATCGCATTTTTTAGTGAGGTCCTGGACCTCGGCCTTACGTTCCTATAGAATTTGAAGAAAGGCCTCGTGATGCAACACCGAATCCTACGATAAAGGAAGAGAATGTTAGAGATATCTACAATTACAAGTCATAAAAAGATAGTGCAATGGCCCTTGAACTTACCCGATTCAGAGTATGCTGGGACTCGTTGAACAAGCAAGCAACTTCCACTGCATCTATATTGGCTTGATTCTATTAGGTGGCCAAGCATTGCATATAGCTAGCGACCCCTACGGGGGCAGTGAAAACTTAAGCATCCTCCAAGATAGAAATGATAAGTGGCCACTTACGCTCGGGATAAATGCTGAGGGATGGGAATTGGTTGCTCAGTTTAAAGCTCTAGGAAGCCTCATTCGAGCTCTTCCTCGGTACGACCAAGTCACCAGACCAGTGACATCTTCCACTTCGGCAAAATAGCCACCGAAAAGGTCTTCTACTTTACGAGCCTATTGGCAGTGACAAGTCTCCATAGCATGAGCATCACGTATCACCGAATCCGGAACTAGAGGGAACACGGAAGATCCCCCGATCTCTATCGCCTAAAGTGGGTCTTTCGAGGCATTATCTTTGTTCTGGAGGGCCTCAATCACGGTTTCTGCACCGACTTTGACCGCCTGCTCAGTGCCCTCCCCGCCTCGTGGTAAAGTATATTTAACTTTTTGTGGCTCAAGCCCATCGGGTTGGGGCAAAGCAGCTGCGGCTCCCGCCGATCCAGTGGCTCCTCGAATCTCAGCACCATCACGTACACGAGTCAATAACCCAGGGTCTTTTTATTCTTTGTCTTCATCATCGGTCTCATCCAGTAGTTGTTAGACGGACTCCAGAGTAACATAGGTAACATCCTTCTTAGGCTTACAAGGCCTCCTAGCCGTTTTTTTCTTTTCCAGGCCTGGAGAACTCGGAGTCTCCTTTCTTTTCTTCTCTTTGCCTTGCTTCAGGGCAGATGAAGAAAGAAGTGCCACTTCTTCAAAAGAGGGGGGGGGGATTATTGGTACATCCTTCTCATGGCCAACAAAATGGAAAAGATGAGTAAGTATAATCATGAAGCCCGAATGAAAACCTTTCTGAGGAAAGAAGATTACCGTGATTACGGGACACCATTTCCCCCTTTATAACTCCATCCAAGCACACTCAAAGTAAGATTTTTGTGATACTAATCCCTCGACCATTGCCTCAGGTCGGGGATCACTTGCGGCACAATGGCCACAACTACAACACAAAAAACCTGGATGAAGGGAAGACAAGAAGTAAAACGGAAAAAATAAATATTTCAAAGTCAAGGCAATACTTATGCTTCATGTTCCACTTTTCAGGGAATGACGTGTCTCAGGCAGGAATTAGATCCGAAGTCTTTATTAGGACTAATCTTCCTATCCAACCTCGGTCTCAGGTTTTATCTATGCTCGAGAACGAGGGTTTGGTAACTCCGCGGTAGAGCTTGATCAAGCCTTCACAATAAAGCTGGGGGCCGTAGAGGATTATGAGGTGATCCAGGGTAAAAGGATGGACCTCGATCTTGCCTACAAAGATCTGAGGAGGATCACGATCCTATGGAATTACGGATGGATTTGACCTAAGGTGACATCGTACCTCTTGCAAAAGGCAGCAATGATAAGGTCCAAGGGAGTTATCGTGAAGGGTTAGGTACAGACGCTTAGATACCCCTCCACGTGAGTTGTGATGGATTCCTCGGGGCTAGGTACTACTACATCGTTGCCTATCTAGTTGCACTCCTCTTCAGCTTCTCAAGGAGACTTTCTGTAATCGTACACATGCATCTCGACATTGGTTCACATTGAGCCGGTGTCGAGGGTTTACTCTCCACCTTGAAATCAGTAGTAGTGGAACATTTTGTCGGAGTGAAGTCCCCGAGGGGATGTTCCGACAAGGCTGCATTGCCGGTGAACTTTGATGAAGAAGCAGTTTCCTTGTGCGGAATGATTTTTGAAGTTTTAGCCATTCTTATATGTAGAGAAAGATGAAAGAAGGAAGAAATCTTGGTGCTTTGCGAAGGAACAAGTAAAGAAATTCAGAAATCTGAGAATATAGAGCTTTGGAGAAGGCAATGATATTGGGAAGAAAATTTGTAAGTCAAGTTTGAAAGAGGCAGAACGATGCATTTATAGGCTGAAGGCGATGATTCAGTACCGATGGTGGCCTACCATTGACTAACAATCATTAAATGCCTAGAGAACTGCACCGGCGGGATGTTTTGCTCACCTTTAATGCTTACATCACGATGATGATGTCATGATAGATTGGGGTAAAGCTCGAGGACTCAATTCATTTCTTGTGATTGTACTCCAAAATCAAGAGGGGACTATCTGTATACTGTTAAAACTAGGCCCACTCGAATCCACTGATTAACCGAGACTAGGGGGTGGATCGAGGATCGGCCCCATAGTATATCAGACCGAGACATGAGAATAAGGTATTGAGCTAGGGATTCGAAGTACCTATCGAGACTGAGATCAAATGGGATAGACATCAAGCAAGACCAAAGATAGCATAATATCGGAAAGGCGACATATTCATGACTAGTCAAGGATCATGACGGAAATCTCGGAACGGATCAAATCAAGAATGGTTATTTAGCTAATCATGGGATTTCCTTCTGTAATTGAAATTGTGCCAGAAGTGGAATTCCTCATCTATCTAATCATTTGTAACCATCTTATTCTCGCATATAAAAGCAATACAACACTCTTTTTCTTTTGTACTATCTTGATCATCAGTTTATTTCATATTCCATAACTCTATTCTCAGTCAGTTTGATGACGACCTAGTCTGAGGCTTGAATTGCATTTCAATACTGGTTTTCTTTACTTTGCTATTTATTTCTTTTATTAATCATCATATTTATCAACTGGTACTAGGTAAAATTATGTATCCTTAAAACTACTTATAAATTTAATTGTTATCCGATTTTAAGGGTAAAGAAGAACCATTTAAAGATTGTGTAATTTGTCTGCTATAAATGTTAATTGTTTTCAAGGACCATCATAAAGAGAATGTAAATTAACGATAAACTATAATATCTCTATTATTTGTGAATTTTAACTAAGTATTTATCGAAATACTTTTTAAGTGCGAGTTAAGAATTTGGGGTAAACGTTTTGGTAACAAAAGGCGGTCATTAAGGGGCCAATATTTTTTGGTCTCTTTCTCCTCACTTTTTCCCCCTTATTCGCTTATTCTTTTTTCCTCTTCCACTTCCTCATCCTCTTCTTCATCTCGACTTTCTTAATCGTTGAGTTTTTGAGGTGTTTTGAACCTCTTTTAAATTAAAATTTAAAGTTTATCATTTTATAACCAACCTTGAAATTTAAGTTGGTTTGAAATATCAAACTTGATTTTTGTATTATTTTCATGTAGGTATCATTTGAAATTGTTTGAATACAAAATATGATATGATTCAATGGCAATATGGATTAGATTTGGATTGATTCTGGACAAAAAATGTTGTTGAAAATTTTAAACATCCCAAGAGATGTTTAAATATCTTAGGATGCTTCAAACATCTTTATCTTCATTCTACAATAGTTTCTTTATCGTTCATCATCATTTTCTTCTTCTCTTTCCACCTCCTCCTCCTCTTCTTTTTCAAATTCTGGAGGCCATTTGAATTACTTCGGATCAAAGTTAAAAGTTCACCATTGGTGAGCCAACCTTAAAGTTTTAAAATGGGTTTAAAAATTCGAACCTAATATTCTATTGCTTTGAAGTGGGCGTTACTTGGAATCATTAAAAATAGTTTCGGAGGTTGAATGTAAAACTTAAGATCATTTGGATTGATTTTGAATTGAATTCGTTGCCAAAAAATTTCAAACATCTCGCGAGATATTTAAACACGAGTCATCCAATGAGACATTAGGAACATCTAGTGAGATGTTTAAATATATCAGGATGTTTCAATTTTATGACCTGAAATCAAGGGGGGGGGGGGGGGGTGATGGTGCCTAACCCCACTTTCTAGGGATGCCAATACTTAATAGTAAATAAAGAAGAAAAACTAATATCACGATCCAAATCCCATCATAGGCCGTGATGGTGCCCAATACTATTGTTAGGCAAGCCAACAAGTAAACAACACACTGATCGATAGTTCATAACATATTTTATAATAGATGATGAAATAAACAAGCGAAATTTCTCTGTTTTTATAGAAAAATACTGATATCATATTAAATATTCATATGTGGTCCTAATGTAAACTTAAATCCCATCACCAGGAATACAACCAAGAACAAAAATCTAAATCATCACAACCCGGTATCACAAGTGCATGAGCAACTAATAGAAAGTAAAATACTTCTACAACTTCTATCTAGAATTTAAAATAGACAAGATAAAGTAAATCAATTGCGGATTGTAATATGGAATGCAACTCACCACAAAATCTTCTCAGCAATTGCGCCGATGCGCCAAGTTAGCCACTAAATATACCTGTCTCATCACCTGCACAATTAGTGCAAAAATATAGTTTGAGTACGTAAATCAATGCGTATGCAGTAAATATCTGCCCTGACCTCGAAGAATTAGTAGCGAGGGGTCGACATCAATAATTACTAGCTGTCCAATAATCAAGGTACAATAAATTAGACATGTATGAAGCATGACAAGTA
>MU763869.1:58083-73176 GCA_026770625.1 Nicotiana glauca | reverse complement strand
ATATATATATATATATATATATATATATATATATATATATATATAAGAGTAAACACAAAATCCTTGAATACCAATTACTAGTGCAGATGGAATGTGTGTCATGTCAATTACCACTAAAATATCACGTTTCAAGTCATATAGATTCAAAGATACGTTGACTCCTTATTGAATATTACACACGATTCTTTCGAGAAGAACGGCCAGACCCTATAAGAGTGATACTACAATATCCTATTATGGATTATGATCGGATCCCATAAAAATGTGTTACATAATATTACCGAGGCGAACGACCCGAACCTATTATAGTACTGGTGAGGCATTCAGCCCAATCCCATAATAATACTGCTAAGGCGTTCTGCCCGATCCCATATGAATATGACATTTTGAAGGGTCACTGGCCCCACTCAAGAATATATGCGTGAGTTATGAAATTAAAGAAAACGTTTGGACGGAAACGTACAATGTAGAAAAAATCCGTAAAAGTATAATTTTCACAACTAATAAGTAGCTCATCAAGTAACTAAAACAAAGAGTCTGTTACTCTATGCAAGTCTCGTCTCGGGCTAAAATACAAATTAAGGCATTTAAACAGGCAATGATAACTCAAGTAATAGAGATAAAATATGGTGTGAGTCTAATTCTAACCAGACATGATCAAGAATATAGCATACGCACAGACACCCGTTACCTCATACGTCTGCAACTACCATAACACGTATCACACAATAAATATAGCACCTATTGGGTAAATTTCTTATTACAATATTAGACAGGAGACTTACCTCTCTCAACAATTTGATAGCCGGCTCAAACGCCTCCCTAACACCTCAAACTAATGCCAAAATGATCCAAAACTAGTCAAAGAATGTGCAAACCAATAAAAGTATACTCAAAGACTCGTAATTTAACAACTAGAAATAAATTCCCAACTCTGCATGAAAAGACAACAAAGTCAACCCCTGGTTCGCGCGCCCCAATTCTTTAATTTAGCGAAAATAAGTACTACCCATAACTTATATAGTCTATAACAGTAAAATCATCAAATTTTGTCCATTAATTGACACTAAAGTCAAGGAATTACCATTTCTCAATATTGGGGCTCAGAACCCAAGTTTCTACAGTCCAGATACACATAAAAATGATAACCAACAAAACTAATCATGAAAAAAATAATAATAAAGGTTATATATTTAATCCCCTTGTTGAGACGAGAACAACGCTGCAAATATCACCTCAAACGGAGCTATAAAACGCAAAATATGCTCAAAAATACTAAAATGCTCGGTTTGTCAATTTAAAACACTACCCATGCAAATTTTCTTCATTGCCTTTGCGGGACACCATCGTGCTTGCAAAGAGAATTTTTTGTGTTTACAAGTCAACCCAAAATTCCTTCTTCACATTCGCGGAGTCTCTCTCGCGTTCGCGAAGAACAAATGCTCGCACCAGAAACCATCAATCTTTCCAATACGGAAATAGGCATAACTCTCTCACACGATATCAGAATTTGACGATTCTTGGTTCTATGGTTATGTAATTATGATACATATCTAATGGTTTAATCATATCACATATAAAATGTCATTTTGTCAATTACCCTTTATGCCAATAGAAACATTGCTAAAACATGAAATAAGAGCGCGACATAATTCATACTCATCTGAAACTCATTGAAATCTAACCAAGATTTGTGGGCAAGTACACAATTATTATACAAACATGTTGAAACTTTTAAATCATGAATCCGAGCTTTTTAAGTCTAGTATTTGAACGTAGTCAACTCATTTTCTTAAACATAACTAGTATGCAACTTAATTGTCTGAATCATGACTAAACTTCACATATAAGTTCCAATCAACTAAATGAACTTATACAAGGTCCCGGAACACCACCCGGAGTCCGAAAGCACCGAAGTCCACTCTAAGTCAACTTAGAAAATTTAAAACCTTCAAAATGCAAACTTCTGAATTTAAGCAACAAATCGCTCTCAGACCACCCGATACTCAATCCGAACATACGTCCTAGTCCAAAATCATATTATGAACCTATAAAAGCCTTCAAATTTCGATTCCAAGTTCTTTTAATATAATTCAAACCTTGATCAATTAGTCTTACTTAAAGCTTTCAAATTGGGAATTATTTTTCCAAATCAACACTGAACTTCTTGATAATCAAAATTGGCCTCATGTTCAAGTCATAACACATATAGTGAAGCTACTCAAGGTCTCGAACCGTCGAAAGATGTGCGAGAGCTCGAAACGATCGATCGAGTTGTTATATTCTCCCCCACTTAAACATTCGCTCATCCTCAAACATGCCATGGTCGTTCCCAAGATTCCATAGGCGCTGCATAACTCCCCGTGCGCATACCCGTACCACCTCAATTCATATGAGCACATTCGATCAACCCAGTCTAAAGATCCTTCTTGCTGCCTTAGTCCACAAGCCTTAGAACCAAATTCCAATATCCATACTGTGCGATAGCAAATTCTCTCCATATTGTGCGACTCTAGTAAATAGTGCCACCGTCGTACCTTTATGGTTGCAACTCCGCCAGCCGGTGGTATAAATCCATTGGACCAAACTCATAGAATGTGTCCTGACAATGCGCCCAAACCCCATCAAAATTCCCCTTCCAAAACTAATCCAGTTGTTACAGATTTAAGTGGTGGTATCTTTTGGGGAAATATTCACCTGGGAGCTTTTGAAAATCCTCAGCTAATTTCTTAGCCAAATCTTAGAATTCCAAAAAGTAGAGAATCTTCTACACCTAAAGAGCTATCAGTACACCAAATTTATGAAGATTCCACCACCGACATTTACCCACTGATCAACTGAATCCCAAAGAACACCAGTTGGTCGTGCATGGCGATACAAAGGTCCAAGCTGGACAAAATTTATACAAAACAATGTTTATAGGTAAGGAGATTGTGTCAAATCCATCTCCATCTGACTTCAATGGCTCAGTGTCTACCACATCTAAACAAACAACCTCTGTAACTGATGGTCCATCACATGTTCGAGAAAATGCAAAAGATGCTCCTACTGACTTGATTTCTATACAAAGTGGTAAATGTATTTAATTAAACCCCCCTCATAATCAATCGAGAAGCATTCCCATTATACCAGGTAACAGTTACAAGTTAAAGTAATAATTTAAATCCATTACTTCCTACCACTGGTTTGGTCATTGTAGAAGCTTAGTCCAGAGATAAAGCACCTAAAGGTTCACCATCACAACAACTCCAATCAAACCGAAACCATCACACTATTTTCTTTTTTAGCACACAACCACATGTAAAAAAATCCCATGTACCAAGAAACCAGCTTAACACCAGAAATAATAACCTCCCTAAAGTGTCATCCAACTTTGACAAGCCCAGCCATACCAAAGTCATCACACCACACCCAATAATCGATTAAACTCAACCCAGCACCAACACCAAAAGCCAAATCCAAGATCCTATCCCCAAGGCCAAACAACTAAATAATTCCCCTGACCCACCACCACCCATAGTCACTCACTCATATGTAACTAAGCTGAGAGAAAGACATAAAGCAGCAACCGAAAGAATTCATACCACCTACGATCACAACAAAATAAGGTCAACCAGTAATGATTTTCAACAGAAGTTACTACATCGTCAAGGTTGCAGCCAAGTGCAAATACACAATTGTTGGAAAGTTTTCCAACACCATGCCTAGAATGGAGGTTATCAAAAAAAGCTTTGTCACTTAAAGTAAATTGAAAGGTGGAGTAAAGATAGCACACTTCAATGCTAGGACTGACTATATAGACCTAAAAAATGAGTATGATCATATCACTTTATGGACTAGGCAATTTATGTACATACATGGTCAAATAATGAAGCTAGAAGCCTGGACACCCACCATCAATCCAATTGAAGACTTTCATGTAATTCCTTTATAGGTTGTCATCCCTGAACTACCTTGGAATTTCAATTACATAGAGATCCTCACATTTTTACTATATTCAATTGGGAAAGCTCTACACTGAGACCTGACATACTTTCAAAAAACAAGAGGAAGTGTGGTCAAAGTCAAGATACAAATTGATCTTACAAAACCTGGACCACACCATGTGTGGTTAGGATTTGATGAGAACCAAGATGTTAATGGGGATGGACAATAGCTAGAAGTGCAATATAAAAACATCCCTTAGTATTACATGTATTGCAAACATTTGAACCATACTTCAACATTCTGTCCAGCTAGAATCAAAGATGAATAAAATAAAAGGAAAAAGGACTCTGTCACATAAGAAGGTATTAAGGAAAACCAACAACATCAAAATATTTCAGGGGAAGTATCAACAAGCCAGAACCAAGGATAGAAACAATAAGAACACTAACAAAGCATTCTGGAACACCAACAATGCTTTCAGGAACACCAAGCAGCAGGGGTCATTCCTTCAAACAATGAATGGCAAAATCAGAAAAGAAAGCACTTCAAGGGACAACATCAGCATAACAAGAAGCAACATCAAACATATGTACCAAAGAAAACCTCAAATAACCACCAACTAATGCAATTCAAATACACATTCTCAGGTAATTGATAACTCCAAAAAATAGAAAGCTAAAACAGATACTACAGCCTCTACTTCTATTAATCCCCAGTTGTAATGAGGAATGATGTTGATTCTGTGGCTGAGAATCACCCCCTTCCCTTTTCGCTATTAATAATGGTGAAGTTAATGTAGGAAAAGAGAATGGTCAGGAGATAATCTTAATCATATAGGATTGGGATCCAAAAGGGGAGGGTATTCCTCATGTTTTGTATGAGTGTGCTTTATCACCTTTGATTGATTATAGGAATGACTTTAGAACCCCTATTACTATTGGCACTCAATCAAATACAACTTAGGGTCATTTGGATGATCTTTGCGACGTAGAGCAACATGCAACAAAAAAAAATAGACAAAGAAAGAGGTCATGATGCTCATGATGCTCTCATCCCATATACAAGATAGAAAAATAAACCAAGTCAGAAAAAGAGAAGAGCTCTCCAAAGGAAAAATGCAGGCATCAGCATAGATGAACCTTCAAAGGAACCTCCTGATAAGGCTTTTGAGAACTACTCTCACTCACTTTTACCAATGACAAGAAACCTTCTAAACCAAGAGGATAATTATCAAATTGTTAATAGAGATGGAATTCATATGGAAGTGGCACACTCTGACAAAGATACACTTCGAAGCACAAACACACCTATAGAAACAATTGAACCAAACCCAGAGAATCAATATCCTCTGATACTCTCCTTCAAAAATCACTCACCTTCAGTTTAGGATGATAATGAATATAGACCTATACAATCTGAAGATGAGTTAACTAGGGTTTCAGAAGAGGACGAAGGGTTCAGTGATGGTGTTGATCAAGATCAACATTATGACCTCATATTGGCAGCAGTTTATGGTGTTTCTGAATAGGAAAATGCCACATCTATGATGAGAAACCTTCCAGAATGATACCTTTACCCAGACTTACCAGAAGCAAAGCTTCTTCAAGCAGCACCAATCCACCAAAATCAAGAACCCCTGTCATTCTTAAATGATTAGTACAATCATTTGGAATGTTAGAGGTATCAGAACCTCTGGATCTATTGAGAGACTCAAAACACTCAAACAAATTCACAAACGTTCCTTCATTGCTTTACTGGAACCATTCCGGGACAACCCTCACCTTGATTTTTTTCCTTGATTACTTTAGAATCTAGATCTCTATGAACCAAGTTGCTGCTAAAATCAATAACAAAATTTGGCTCTTTGGGGATCAAGACTTCACTTTCACTCTTTTTGATCAGGATGAACAACAAATGACCATTAAACTGAGGCATGTTGAACTTGGTGAAATTATTTAGGTTACAGTTGTGCATACAAAGTCTAAAGTAGCATTGAGAGCTCCGCTCTAGGATAATCGGAGACATAGATCTACTATATGTAATATTCCTTTGTGTGTAATTGGTGACTTCAATATAATTGCTTCCATTGGGAAAAGATTGGGGGAATTCCCTACCAGATGAATAAAACCATTGACTTTCTAAGCATGATCGAGGACTGTGGTCTGACAGACCTGGGCTTCTATGGACCTAGATACACTTGGTCTATTGGATGGGGTCCATGTTCTATTGTACAGAAAATATTGGACAAAGGTCTAGCTAATAACAAATGGCTAAGCTCCTTTCCTGCAACCACCATCAGTCACTTAGCTTCAGATGGATCAGATCATTCTCCTCTTTTGATGGAGAATGTGAGACAAAACTCATTCAAGAAATACTTTAGATTCCTCAATTGTTGGGTGACGAATGAATCCTTTGTGCCTCTAGTTCAGGAAGTGTGGAATAGTCCTATCAACGGAAGTTCTATGTGGATTTTTTATCAAAATCTCAAGGTTCTTTCTAGTACTTTAAGCAAGTGGTTCGGACAACAATACAATGACATTATTCATAAACCAAAAGAATTTGAACAAAAGGTCAAAGAAGCAGAAGAAAAATGGGCAAAATCCAATGATTCAAGGGACAGACAAAACCTGTATGATATACATACTTAATATACCAGACACTTTGAAACTAGAAGAAAAGTTCTAAAACAAAAAAACTCAGTAGAAATAGGTCAAGGATGGTGATGCCAATTCCAAATATTTTCATAGATTGATAAGGGGTAGAAGAAGAAAGCTTTTTATCCACATAATCAAGGATGAAAATGGGATTGGATCCAGGGTGATGAAGCAATAGGGGAAGCTACTTGCAACTATTTTAAAGATCCTTTTTCTGAACAAGGGGGACACATTAGAGAAGATCGCCTATCTTTTATCCCTATTATGATCACTCCAGAAGATAACAGAATTCTAATCAAGGATCCCACTTTAAATGAACTAAAGGAAGTTGTTTTTTTCATGAACCCAAACAGTGCAACTGGGGTAGATAGTGTGAATGGAAAATTTTACCAAGCATGTTGGGATGTTATCAAAAATGATCTACTCAATGTGATTCTTCACTTCATTGGAGGTAGTGACATGGCTAGATATATGATAAATGCTTGCTTGGTCCTTCTTTGAAAAGTTAAATTCCCTAAATCCTTCAGTGAGTTCAGACCTATTAGCCTAAGAAACTTCATAAACAAGATCATTTCAACTCTAATCTGTTCCAGGATAGAAACAATTCTACAAAACATCATCTCTACTAGCCAGTCTGGTTTTGTTAGAGGAAGAAGTATCTCTGAAAATATCATGTTGGCTCAGGAGATTGTCCAAGGCATTAAGAAACCCAACATTGGGGCCAATGTTATTATCAAGCTCGATATGGAAAAGGCGTATGACAGAGTGTCTTGTAGTTTTACATGCATCACGCTTAGAAGAACCACGTTCAATGAAATTATTATTGACATGATCCAGAGAACAATGTCCAATAACTAGTATTATGTTGTGATAAATGGAATCAGGCATGGTTTTGTCAAATCCACTAGTGGTCTAAAATAGGGAGATCCCTTGGCACATTCCTCTTTATCATTGGGGCAAAACTTCTCTCCAGAATGCTCAACAACCTCAACAATGATCAATTCTTCAATGGTTTTTACATGAAAAAAAAGGTCCTCAAGTCAATCATTTGAGCTTTGCAGATGATATTATCATCTTCACATCAAGCATCGGAGTTTCTCTACAGAAGATTATGAGAGTTTTAGGGAATTATGGGAGTACTTCTGGCCAGTTGATAAACAAGCCTAAGAGTCATTTCATGACTCCCACATCTGTTTTCCAATACAATGTCTCTAGGATCTCTCAAATCACTAGGTTTACCAGGAAAGAATCTCCAATCACATACTTTGGTTGCCCCGTCAACATTGGAAGAAAAAGAAGTATACACTTCAATGGACTGGTATCCAAAATAGTTAGCAGAATCAGAGGATTGCATAGCAGATTGCTTTCATATGGATGAAGAGCTACCTTGATCAAATATGTGTTGAAATCCCTCCTCATTCACCTATTATTAGCTATTTCACCACCCAAAACTATTATGAAACAGTTGGAAATATTGGCTACTAAGTTTTTCTGGGGCACGAAGAAAGACAAAAAAAAATACTATTGGGCGTCCTGGGAGAAGTTATCATATCCCCAAGAGGAAGGGGGTGTTAGTTTTAGAACTATGGCTGGTGTTTTCAAGGATATGGAATTCAAACTGTGGTGGAATTTTAGAACAAAAAAATCTTTGTGGAGCACCTTCCAATCTCAAAGAAATGGCACCCTAGAAATTCAAGAGCTTGGAAGAAGATGATGTGTAACTAGAAAGAAGTAGAAGCACACATAAATTGGAGGCTATATCCAGGCAATGCAAGTTTTTGGTGGGATAATTGGTTGGGAACAAGTCCCTTAACTAGATACAGAATTGACGGAGGAAAGCCATACAACATCACTGTCTCTCAATTTTGGGATTTTGGAAAATGAGATATTCAGAAGCTTCACAACCAACCTCCAACCCACAAAATTATTGATATTATTCAGATCCAAATCCATTTTTCTCCCCACATCCCTCATAAACCTATATATACACTGTAAGGCCCCGTAAACTTTTACCTAAAACCCTAGATTTCGTACTGCCGAGGTAGACTTATGTGTTAAATATTGTAGAGACTTATGTGTACGGCTTTTTGGGGTTGAATAGTGCGTTAAAGAGTTACGTGAAATAACGAGCAGAAAAAGATATTTCAGCGGCCCACTATGCGACCGTAGAATCACTCTGCGGGCTGTAGAATATTTTTGTGGGCCGCAGAGCAAAGCAAAAACTTGAGCAAAACTGTAGGACTAATTTGTGGTCCATTATGCGGCTGCACAACGATTTTGCGAGCCGTACAACGATTGCAGATTCAACATGAATTTTTTTGGAAGGATGTTCTACGTGTATTATGCGTCGTAGAACATGTCTGTAGATTGCATAATGTCCATAGAGTGGGTCAGACCTGCCCAGTTCTAGAGGGTCATTTTGCTTCCTATTTTGCAGGCCGCAGAAGTATTATGCGGTCGCATATACGGTTGCGGACCTATGTCGGGGCTCCTATTTTTCTAATTTTTGAACCCCACCCCATTCTAATTAAACACCCTTTGGGATCATTTTATAAGGATAAAACATATATTCCTAGAGATGGGGAGTGACATAGAGTGATAAAGGAAGTTCCTAAGCTTCATCCACCAATTTGTACTCAAACTTTGGAAGGTTAACAAGGAAAACACACTGGGTCTTTATCCTAGAGGTAAGATTCTACACCCTAACTCTTAATTTCAAAATTTAAATAGAAATAGGCAATTAGTAAGGAAATTCGTCGATATGGGAGTTGTCTATTTTGCATGCATGTGTGATAATAGAACGTAAGGAGATTTTTGAGCTAAAATAGTAAACAATGGATTGTGGGATTATGGAATCCTCCATAAAAGGACCTTGAAACCTTAATGCATACCTAGTGTTTGATAAAATTCTCAAATGAGCTAGAACCATGATAACCTTCCTAATTTTGGTTCAATTTGTTATATTTCTAAAATAGATTGAAGTTGCTAAGAATTCAGGAACATTTTAGAGTTTAAAGAAGCTCAATTAAGGTATATTCTCTAAACTCCTTTCCTAGAATTGAATCCCATGGTGTTCATGTAAGTTATGTAAGACCTGAGTTGGTCATTATGAAATTGGTTATTCCCAGTAAAATTGTGTTGAAAGATATATGTTCAATGTGTGTTCCAAATGCTTTTATCATGCTACGCTATCATTGGAGAATGTGTTCAAAGTATGGGATGTGTGTTAAGAATGTTACAACTTCAAGTCAAGTTTGAATGAAGGTTATTATGCCAAAATATGCGAAAAACTTTATATGTCAAGACTCTCAATTGCTCACGTGTTTCCTTAAAATCTTGAATTGAAAAGACTGGTTTTTGATAATGATGATAATGTTTGAAAGTGAAAAGGGTGAGCATGAAATATGAGATACGATCAAGTGCCAAGAATGATACTATAATTGTTGCCACTAGTGCCAGTGAATTAAAAAGATGTGAAATGAGTATGAAATGAGATGATTGATAGAAAAGAATGATGTCTCGGATGAGACGGCCTAGCCAATCTGGTCGCGATCGGACACCATGGCGCACACATGGTGATGATTGCGCTGGAAATTATAATTGAAATTGTGATTGTGGTTGACGTCTCAAATGAGACAGCCTATCCTATCGGGTCATGGTAGGACTCCACGTAAAAGTAATTTGGTATTTTGAATGATGGTATATCTATACTAAAGATCTCCCAACCTAAAAATATGGAAATTTGCTTGAAAATTTATGTGGTTCTTAACTTGATTTTGTGCTATTGTTTGAGGCTTCTATTGATTTCATGTTTGTTCCTACTTGTATTATTACTCATTATATTAATAGGGTGTTTAGTTATATATACTAGTACTATTCTATATATACCAACGTTCCTTTTGTCGGGGGCACTGCATCTTCACTGGATGTAGGTGGTTCTACAGTAAGAGGCATTGATCGGTGATAGCAGTACACCCTACACCTAGTAGACTTGGTGAGCCCTACTTCATTCCGGGATCATGTATGAAGTTTGAGGTATAGCCGGGACCTTGTTTCCGGCACTATCATAGTACTCTTTTGTATCTATTAGAGGCTCCATAGACATAATGTGGGATGTATATGGGTGCTGGCAAAGTCAAATAAGTTATGTTGTGTTTTGATCACTTGTTCCACTTCAAATCATGAAAATGTGTGTATTTTGGGACTTGTTAACATAGTAACTAATGGTAACGAATTGGTATTATCTATATGATGTCACTATTGTTTAATAAATGAAAAAATGTATTCTCTCTAATCATGAGTGAGCTTGGGTAGAAAGTAATTAACGGGCTTGCTTGACTGGGTTCACTCGGTTGAGTGTTGGTTACGCTCCCTGAGTACTAGGCATGAAAAACTTGGTATCAAAGCCAAAGGTTTTAAAGTATCCTAGGATATCTCAAATACATGTCTAGTAGAGTCCTTTTTATCTGTATTTTGTCGATCACATCCATATGTTAGAGGCTACTCGGTCATTTTGGAATAATACCCTTCTTTGATATTCTGGATCATGCAATAAAGCTGATTGTGAGACTGTCCCTCCTTTAACTCGTGCATTGCTCTAGCTTTCAGTATATGGCACCTAGGAAGAAATCAAGAACTAGCGAAGGAGCTAATACCTCCCCAAGAGTGGCATTTGATTCTTTACTTGATGATGCGGGTGAGTACCCGAGGGGTGAGAATATTACCCTGACTACTACACTACCTGATTTAACTACACCTGATCAGGCTGCGCCAATTCGTGCACTTACTAAGGGTACAATGATCCATCTAACTGATATTTCGGTTCCACCTCCAGCCCTTGCTTTCGATTCTGGTATTTCTGATGCTGACACAAATAGTCTCTACCCAGGCTAGAGATCAAATGTTGCACCCACTACTTCTAGCGCAACAAGGGGATTATACTGGTTCTAGGGTGAACAGGCTTCTTCAGTTAGATCCTCTAGTGTTCGTACGTACTAATCTCGAGGAAGACCCCCAGGAATTTACTAGTGTCATGCATAAGACTCTATGAGTTATGCGCGTTACTGAGACAGAGGTAGTGGAGTTTGCCACCTACCGCTTGAAAGGGGTGGCCTATTCTTCGTGATGACTCCCGTGAGGAGGGGATGTCTCTAGCGATGTGGTGTGAGGTTGTTGATGCCTTTATCGATCATTTCTTGCCAGTAAAGATAAAGGCAGCCTACACCGCTGAGTTTGAGAACCTAAATCAACGTAGCAAGAGTCTGTGGGAGTACCACATAGAGTTTGCGCGCTTGTCCAAATATTCTATTCATATGTGCACTATTATGGAGGTTAAAGTCTGTCGTTTATGTAGGTCCTTAGCCCCTTAGTTATTAATGAGGCTGCTACAACTACCTCAAATTCTAACATGAACTACGAGTGGATAGTGGAATTTACTCAAGCTATAGAAAAGAGTAAGTTGAAGAACAAAATAGAGCGAGAGGGTAGAAGTAAGGCCCGATCTACGAGCAACCTTGGATATTCATTTGGTGGTGGTAGGTCAACATTCAGAGGAGGGTCACCAAGGCCATCCCAGTCTTTTGCTCAGTCTATAGCCAGTGCACTGCCATCAGGGACCAATCAACAACAGTGGAGTTATTTCAAGCCCATTTAGGGCAACAAGAGACCCTACCATCAGGGCCTGTTAGGAGGGAGATTCTAGTAGTAGAAGGAGGCCCCCATTCCTCAGGTGTGGGGAGATGCACTTGGGGATCTACTACATGGACCTACCCATATGCTACAGATGCGGATTGTGGGATCATATACAAAGAGAGTGTCGTTTGTCCCTCCAAGGTGTGGGCAGGGGCACATCACAACCATCGAGTTCTGCAACTACAATATCCTCAGCACCCCTCTAGCTCGATGCACTCCAGCACTCGCAGGGTGTGGTGGAGCTAGGGGTCGTGCACAGAGTTTGTGAGGACCTAGCCATTTCTATTTTATGAGTGGTCGCCAGAGTGCAGAGGCTTCTCCAGACGTTGTCACATGTATATTGACTGTCCAATTTCATGATGTGTATGCTCTTATTGATCCCGATTCCACCTTGTCCTATTTCACTCCTTATGTTGTGATGGAATTTGGGATACAACCAGAACAGCTTCATGAGCCATTCTCTGTATCTACTCTGGATAGTGAGTCTATTATGGTCGTGCAGCTTTATAGGAATTGTGTTGTCATAGTGCATGGTGGGGATACCATAGCCAATCTCATTGAATTGGGGATGGTTTATTTTGATGTAATAATGGGGATGGATTGACTTTATTCATTTTTTCAATCTTGATTGTCAAACTAGAACTATGATGTTTGAATTTCCAAATGAGCTAGTTTTTGAATGGAAGGGGGATAATCTGGTGCCAAACGAAAGGTTTATTTCTTACCTTAAGGCCACGAGGATGATTAATAAAGGGCATACCTGTCATTTGGTCCTGGTCACGGATACCGATGTTGAGGCACCTACACTTGAGTATGTATTGGTTGTGAATGAATTTTTGGATGTCTTTTTTGATGAGCTCCCTGGGATCCCACTAGACAAGGAGATTGATTTCGGGATAGATGTGATGCTAGGCACGCAGCCTATATCTACTCCACCTTATATAATGGTGCCGGCAGAATTGAAGGAACTAAAGGAACAATTGAAGGATTTTCTAGAGAAAGGCTTCATCCGACCGAGTGTGTCGCCTAGGGGCGCACCGAGTCTCTTTGAAAGAAAGAAAGATGGGTCGCTATAGATGTGTATTAACTACCGGCAACTCAAAAAAGTAACAATCAAAAATAAATATCCACTACCAAGGATAGATGATTTGTTTGATCAATTACATGGTGCTAAATACTTCTCCAAAATTGATTTATGATCCGAGTATCACCAATTGAAGATCAAGGAGCAGGCCATTCCAAAAATAGCTTTCAGAACCCGGTATGAGCACTTTGAATTTTTTATGATGTCTTTTGGTCTAACAAATGCCCTGGTGACTTTGATGGATCTTATGAATCGAGTATTCAAGCCTTCTCTTGACTCCTTTGTAATAGTGTTTATTGACGATATCCTGGTATATTCACGAAGTCCAGAGGACCATGCTGATCATCTCAAGGCAGTTCTGTAGACTCTTCGTCAGCACCAATTGTATGCGAAGTTTTCAAAATATGAAAGTTGGCTTGAATCTGTCACATTCGTAGGTCATGTCATCTCTAGAGAAGGAATTAAGGTTAATCCTCAAAAGATTGTAGCGATGAAGATTTGGCCTCAACCTTAAACTCCAACAGAGATTTGTACTTTCCTGGGCTTAGCAGGTTATTATAGGAAGTTTGTGGAGAGGTTCTATACTCTTGCCTCTCTGTTGACTAAATTGAAAAAAAAATCAGTTAAGTACCAATGGTCTGATGCTTGTGAAAGGAGCTTCCAGGAGTTGAAATCAAGATTGACTACGGCGCCAGTGTTGACCCTGCCAGAGGGCACATATGGGTTTGTAGTATAATGTTATGCTTCAAGGATCGGTCTAGGGTGTGTATTAATAAAACATGGTAAGGTTATAGCTTATGCTTCTAGGAAAATCAATAATCATGAAAAAAATATCCAACACATGACTTAGAACTTGCAGCGGTGGTTTTTGCATTGAAGATTTGGTGTCATTATTTGTATGTGGTCCATGTGGATGTATTCATGGACTACAAGAGCCTTCAATATATTTTCAGAAAGAAGGACCTGAATCTGAGGCAGAGAAGATGGCTTGAGTTACTCAAAGACTATGACATCGATATTCTATATCATCCGGGAAAAGCCAATGTTGTGGCGGATGCTCTTAGTCGGAAAGCTATGGGTAGTTTAGTGTACTTGGAGGCATATCAGAGGCCGTTGGCCAAGGAAATTCACTAGTTAGCTGGTTTGGGACTTCGTCTTGTGGACTCTATCAAAGGAGGGGTAATTGTACAAAATAGAGCTGAATCATCGCTTGTGGCGGAGGTCAAGGAGAAGAAATACGATGACCCATTGCTAGTGCAATTGAAGGAGGGGATTCATAAACATAAGACCATAACTTGTTCTCTTTGGCATGGATGATGGTACAATACGGTACCAAAGGGCGACTATGTGTTCCAAATATAGATGGCCTTCAGTAAAGAATTATGGCTGAAGCTCACACTTGTAGGTATTTCGTGCACCCAAGTTCTACGAAGATGTATCATGATCTCTAGAAAGTCTATTGTTAGAATGAAATGAAGAGGGAATGTAGCGGACTTTGTGGCAAAATGTCCAAACTGTCAACAAGAGAAGGTCGAGCATCAAAGGCCTGGTGGGTTGGCACAAAACATATAGCCTGTTTGGCCAAGCTTCTCAGGAGGCAATAAGTGCTTTTTTTCCCAAAAGCACTTTTTTTTCCTAACTTGAGGTGTTTGGCCAAGCTTATTTAGGAAAAAAAAGTGCTTTTGGGAAGAAGCAGAAGCAGTTTCAGAGAAGCAGAAAAAAGTAGCTTCTTTCCAA
>MU763869.1:0-56948 GCA_026770625.1 Nicotiana glauca | reverse complement strand
AATAGCAAAATTTTTAGATTATTTATTTACTTATAATATTAATTATTAAGTAAATCTATTCATGTCCTTATTCGTAATTTGACACTTAAAAGTACTTTTTAAAAAGCTTGGCCAAACACAAATTATTTCTCAAAAGTACTTTTCTGACTAATTAGCCAAACACAAATTGCTTCTCTCCAAAAGCACTTTTTTTCAAAAGCACTTTTGAAAAAAGCACTTCTCAAAATAAGCTGATTTCTCCAGCTTGGCCAAACAGGCTAATAGAAATTCTAATGTGGAAGTGAAATAAGTAATACGGACATTGTGGTATGACTACCGCGCACCGCATGCAAGTTTGAAACAATTTGGGTGATTGTGGACCGACTCACAAAATCAGCACACTTCTTGCCAGTTAAATCTACCAAAACAGCAGAATAGGATGCTCGGTATATCAAGGAAATAGTCAGGTTGCATTGCACTCCAGTTTCTCTCATTTCTGATCAAGGGGCACAGTTCACGGCCAATTTTTGGAAGAAATTTTTGCAAGGTTTGGGTACTTAAGTTAATCTTAGTATAGCCTTTCATCCACAGACTGATGGGCAGGTAGAGCGGACTATCCAAACACTTGAGGATATGTTGCGTACTTGGGTTTTTTAACTTCAATTGTATCTTGGATGGCCATTTGCCACTCATAGAATTTGCTTACAACAACAACTATCATGCTAGTATTTATATGGCACCATTTGAGGCATTATATAGTAGGAGATGTAGATCTCCCATTGGGTGCTTTGAGATTGGGGAAGCTGAATTGATAGGACCAGACCTCGTGCACCAGGCTATGAAGAAGGTTAAAATCATTAAGGAGCGGTTGAAAACTGCTCAGAGTCGTCAGAAGTCCTATTCAGATGTTTGTAGTAGAGATTTGGAGTTCAAAGAATATGATTGGGTATTCTTGAAGGTCTCCCCAACGAAGGGCATAATGCGGTTTGGAAAGAAAGAGAAATTGAGTCCGAGGTATGTTGGTCTGTACAAAATCATTTAGAGGATCAGTCAGATGGTGTACAAGCTTGAGCTACCACATGAGGTGTCATTAGTGCACCCGGTATTATATGTGTCTATGTTGAAGAAGGTAGTTGGATATCCATCGGCTATTGAGCCAGCTGAGACTATAGAGGTTAACAAAGAACTGTCATATGAAGAAATCCCAATTGTCATTCTTGATAGGCAAATCCAAAAGTTGAGGAATAAAGAAATTGCCTCTTGTGAATGTTTTATGGGGGAACCAACAAGTTGAAGAGGCTACTTGGGAGGCCGAGGAAGAAATGAAAAAGAAGTACCCTCATTTGTTTGAATAGATATGTAATAGTTTCTAGAAAGTTACTTCCTGTGAATTTTGTATCACTTGATGTAAAAGCGTTACTTTTTTTAGTTATATATTGCATATGAGACCGCAGTTGGTGTTATTTTGTGTTGTGTTACGTCATTGAATTATTTATATGTTGTTAGGATGTGTTTTTGGGGTTCTCTGCCAACTAGATAGGCCTAGTTACAAAGGAAACTCTGGCCAAATTTTTGGAAATTTAGGGAGTTAGTCGAAATTTGGGACTGTTGGTGTGTAGTATAGTAGTTGAGTTGCATAAAGTATTAATGGTGAACTTTGATCCTCATTCTATCATGCCTTAACCTCGGGCAGCGCGACCAACACTCAACTGAGTGGCCCCGCTCAAGCAAGCCCGTTAGATACTTTCTATCCAACTCACTTATGATCGAGAGGGTGCATGTTTTCATTAATTAGACAACAGGGAGATCATATGCACGTTACTAAATGATTTCATTAGTTACATCATTGTTATGTTTCAAAATACACACATCCTTATGATTGAGTAAAAAATCATAACATAATCCGTTGACTGTTTTAACATCCATATACAACGCGCATAGAGTCTACATAGCCTTTAAAGATACAAAAGAGTGTTAAGATAGTGTCGGAGACAAGGCCCTGGCTATACCTCAAAACGTGACAACACTAAGAACAAGAGATATAATACATGACCCTGGGTGAAGTGAGGCTCACCGAGTCTGCTCGGAAGAGGAAGTACCACTAACTGTGATCAACACCGTCTGCTATGAACCACCTGCATCCATTTAAAGATGCAGTGCCCCCAGAAAAAAAGATGTTAGTACTGTTGAATAGCACTAGTATGTAAATCTAAAACAACATCTCAATAGGATGAACAATAATACAAGGGGTGAAACAGTCATAAGTTCAATAAGAGCTTCAAAACATCAAGTAAGCATCACATAAGTTCTCAAGCCAATTTCCATCTTAATAGGCTGGTGAATCTTTAGTGCCGCTATGCCATAATCCGCAATACCACCTTGTTCTTGCACAGGTCTGATTTTGACTCCATCGAATACGTCATCTCATTTGAGACATCAACCATAACCACAATTCAATTACCATTTCCAGCACAGTTACCACCATGTGTACGGCATGGCGTCCAATCGCGGCTCGATCGGCCAGGTCATCTTACTCGAGACATCATCCTTTCAATTAGTCATATCACTTCATGTTTCTTTCCTATCTTTTCAATACATTGGCACGACTGTCCTCATTTATAAAGTCATTCATGGCACTTGGCCGAATTTCATAATTCCAGTTTCCCTCTTTACATTCAACATTATTATCATCATCAACAACTCTAAGGCCTATCATTTAAGATATTAGTACACATATAAGCAATTTGAGAATCTTGAGCACATAGAGATTTTTCATACACTTTGGCATAACAAGCATTATTCGAATTTGACTGGAAGTCCTAATATTTTTAACACATATTCCATATTTTGAACACATCCATTGATAAGATAACATGATGAAGTATTAAATCATTTGGATTACACATTCAGCATATATCTTACAGCACAAACATATCCGGAATAGAAAACTCTGTAATGATCAATAGGGGGCTTATACAAATTACGTGAACACTATGGGATCCATTATAATAATAAGGGTTTTATCCATGCATACCTCTATTGAGCTCCCCTACACTCTAAAATATTACGGGAATCTTAGCAACACCAATCTATTTTAGAAATATAACAAATTGAACTAAAATTAGGGAAATGATCATGGTTCTAGATCATTGAAGCACTTTATCAACCACCAAGTAGTTGAGGGGTTGAAGGCTAGATTGGTGGACAAAGGATACGCACAAGAGTATTGAGTCAAACCCCTTTAGAGATTGGGGAAGATTTTCCCCAGCTTGGAGCATTAAGGTTTTCCTTTTTATGAAAGACTTCACAATCCCACACCCCATTCTTTGATATCTTTAGCTCACAACCTCCCCACATACTTTAAGAATACATGAATGCAAGATATCCACCCCCATATCCAATAATTGTCTTTCTAATTATCCCATTTTTACTAATTTTTTGATATAAAAAGCTAGGGTATAGATTCTTACCTTCAATACGAGGACCTTCTTGATAATCTTCATGGATTGAGCAAGAATTGCTGGATATTAGTGTGAAGGTAATTCTCTTTCTCTCTCTTAAAACCCTCTCCGTCACTCTAGAAATATCAAGATTAGCTCAAAATCCTCTATGGTATATGTTTTAATGGAATAGGGTCGGTTTTAAAAATTAGAGAATAGGAGCCCCGACACATATCTGCGATCACATATTGCTTCTGCGATCCGCAAAGTGGGCTGTTGGCCCTCTGTAGCTGACATCTTCTATTTCAATCTGCAACCAGTTTGTGGTCCGCAAACCTGTTATGTGGTCGTATAATGCACCGCAAAACTACTATCTAAAAAATCTCAAGGTTGGATATGCGATTGGAGTGCGGCCAACGAAATGGTTTCGCGGTCGCACAATGGACCGCAAAAATTATGTAAAAAATGGCCAAAAAGATTGCCTCACATTGAGGCCATCCTACATCCTCGGATAGTGATTATTCGACCGCATAATGAGCCGTAGAAATGCACACTTCTGCAAAATATTTCCTTTAATTCTTTAGCATACTTTTCAACCCAAAGCCTATCTCGGCACCACAAAGTTTTGGGTTTCTAGGTAAAATTTTATGGGTCCTTACATCCTCCCCACTTAATATCATTCATCCTCGAATGAGGATCACGATCCACTATTAGCATCTTATGCAACTCAATTTTTCATACCACACACCCGCAATCCCGAATTTGACTAACTCCCTTAATTTCCAAAAATTTTGCTAGAGTCTCCCGTGTAACTAGGCCAATACCCCACTTAGAGAACCCTAGAACCACATCTTAACAATATATATATATATATATATATATATATATATATATATATATATATATATATATATATATATATATATATATATAGAACATAACACAAAACGACACCAACTATGGCCTCATAAGCAACATATAACCAAAAAGGAGCACCTTTAAATCAATTGAACAAGTGATGTAAAATTTATGGGAACTTCATAGAACTATTACATGGCTATTCAAACAAATGAGGGTACTTCTTTTTTATTTCTTCCTCAGCTTTCCACGTAGCTTCTTCAACATGCTGGTTTCGCCATAGCATTTTAACGGAGGCAATTTCTTTATTTGTCAACTTTCAGACTTGCCTATCAAGAATGGCAACTGCAATTTCTTCATATGATAGTTCTTCATTAACCTCGATAGTCTCAACTAGCACAATAATCGACGGATCTCCAACTACCTTCTTCAACATAGACACATGGAATACCGGGTGCACTTGTGTCATCTCAGGTGGCATCTCAAGTTTGTACACCACCTGATCCATCCTTTGAATGTTTTTGTATGGACGACATACATCGGACACAATTTTCCTTTCATTCCGAACCACATTATAACCTTCATGGGAGAAACCTCAAAGAATACCCTATCATCTTCTTTAAAATCCAAGTCTGTTCGACGAACATCCGAATAGGACTTTTGACGACTTTGAGCAGTTTTCAACCGCTCCTTAATGATCTTAAACTTTTCCATAACTTGATGCACAAGTTCTGGTCCTATCAATTAAATTTTTTTACAAGAGGAGTTTATCCAACATACCTCGCTTGAGCTTTTCCTTAAATTACTACAACATTCTAGAAATCCTAGTGACTTTAATCTATTAGAGACATTACAAATTTGAACCACAATTAGGAAGATACTCGGGGGTTCAACTCATTTGAGCATTTTATCAAATACTAGGTGTGTAATTTATACTACAAGGCCCTAGGATGGGAATCCTTCATCTCACAACTAATTCCCAGGTCCATATTTCACCCAATTCGGTTCAACAATTCCCATACCATCATTTTTAGCACGTGAATGCATAATGACTAACTTCCAACCCCAGATTCATGTCTCCCATTACCCATGTTCAGCCCAATTCCAAAGTTGAGAGCTGGGGAGTAGAGACTTACCTCATAGAATGAGACCTTGAGAGCTTTCCTTGTCAAATTCCAAGGCTTGAGAAAGGGATGATCAGTAGGATGGTGGGAGATTCTTGATCCCTCTCTAAAACACTCCTCCTCTATCTAAAACAACTGTTGAAACCAGTCACAATAACCCCAAAGATATTTTTATAAAAAAATGGAATTGGGTGAAATTTTCCAAAACATAAACTTATGAAGCTAGGACTACGGTCGCAGACTGAATCGCAGAACGAGTAGGTAATCCAGAAAGAGGACCACATAAATGGTCCCAAAAACAAGGTAAGTCTAGACAGGTCTATGACTGATATGCGATTTGCATATCAGTTCTGCGATTGCATAATTCACCACATAAACTCCTTCTAAAGTTCTCATGCTGGATATGCGACGGATGTGCAGCCCGCAAAACGATTATGTTGTCGCATAGTTGACCGAAAAACAACCTCCAAAATTGGCTTATTTTTTTGCTTCACTCTGTGACTAATCTGCGATCCACATAGTAGTTTTGTGGTCGCATAATAGACCGTAAAATTGCCCTGTTCTGGAAAAAAAATTCTTCAACTCCCCAATGCAGTTTACAAGCTAAACGTATGTACCGCGGCGAGCTTGCGAACCACGAAGAATTTATACAATCATCAAACACATAAGCCAACCCTTGCATCACGAAACCCCGGGTTCTAGGTGAAACTTTTACGAGGTCTTACACTTACATAGACCGTTGTGCGTAGGTATGCAAGAGTAGATGCATAATAGCTTCCGTGAAACGGCTTGGGTCCACATAAGTGGTTGGAAGTTATCCATTGCAGATGCGGTATCGTAGGTGTGGATTTGAAGACCGCATATGTGGTTTTGTTTGACAGATTTTATGTTCATATGTTTTGGTATCTCATTTTTTGGAGCTATGGAGCTCGGCTTAGGGTGGGTTTTGGAGCGATTTTCATCACAATTGAAGAGGTAAGTGATCCTTACTTGATTTTGGTGTTAGATATTGATTACCCATAGATGATTACACCAAATTTTGATGAATTAAAGGTGGATTTGGGGATTTTTGGACTATGATTTTAGAGAGTGAGATTTGATTATTTGAGGGTCGATATGAGGTTGTAATTGGATGAAACACACATATCTGGACACGTATCAGAATGGGTATTTAAAATTTGTGAGTTTTGTTGGGTTTCGGGGTACGAGCCCTGGGTTGACTTTTTGGGTTAACTTTTTTATTTTTGTTATAGATCTTAGCTTTATCAGTTGTAATCATTTCTTATGGCTTTTATTGATGATATTAAGTTATTTTGGCTAGATTTGAGTCGTCTCGAGGCTGATTCACGCGGGAAGGGCTTATTTGAGGATTGATTTGGCTTGCTTGAGGTAAGTATCTTACCTAAACTTGGTTGAGGCACTAGTTATTTGAGTTACTTATGATAGCTATAGGCTTTGAATGGTGTATATATGTGAGGTTGAGCCAATATTCATGCACCGGGGTACTATTAATGCTCGGGATAATGCTTAGGCTTTGATATGCGTTGATTTGATTACTAAGCTTCATGCTGTGATGTTCCTCCTGTCGTGTCCTTTTGTGTGCTATTTGTACCAGATTTGAGGTTACATTGAGGTCACTCTCCTGATTGAACCTGATTATTGCTACTTCGAGATGTATTTTCCGAATTGAGCTAAGATAGCATACTTTGCACATGCATACACCTTAGCATGTCATTTATACGAGTCCAAGAGTATGAAACTTGATACTAATTTATCATGTACATATATTTGTGTATATCTCCCTTCTGTATGATATGATTTGGACTAGTAACATGTGAACACGCCGGGAGGATTATGATATTGAGCTTGTGACTATGCCGTGCGAATATTATTGGCAAGTGAGATGTTTGTGCAGTTGGTATTATTGGCACGTGAGATGTTCATGAAGCACGTGAGTTGTCTATGTGAAACTAGATATTGATATTATTAGCACACGAGTTTTCCGTGCAGTGTGTGAGTTTTTCGTGAGGTTGATATTATAAGCATATAAGTTGCATGTGCGCGACGTGAGTTATCCGTGCAGCGTATGGATATGGATATACCCCCCTAGGGTCACCCTCTCATGTTCCTTCTTGATTGCGTAGACGCAATTTAAGGAAATTGATAAGTGGTTTTGGTTTGGTTATAGAAATTTTGAGGAAAAGCTAGCTAGTGTTTGATTTGGTTATTGCATTTCATCTTTACTTGCAATTTCCTTGGTTATTTAACTAATTTATTTGCATATCATCTTTATATGCTAAACTGTTGAGTGAGTAGAGTACGTGAAGTTATTATGTGTACCAAGGTGGTTCTTTTCGTGATTTATGTCTTGTTCATGGCTATTATTTTGTATTTGTTGAATTAATGAACTGCACAGGTAATTAGCGAGTACCATTTTGTAATTCTTGTCTCTATTACCTTGTCAAGGTTAGTTACAATACTTGTTGAGCACATGGGGTCGGTTTTACCCATACTACACTCTGCACTTAAATTGTGCAAATCCAGATGTCGGACCGAGTTTTGTCCAGCTGTGAGTTGTTGTTGTGAGTTTTTTGGAGAGATGGGGTAGAGCTGCATTTTGGCCGCAATCTTGGCATCTCTTTTCTTTTTGTACTATTATTTCATTTATATAGTATCATTATTCTATTTTCCAGACTTGTACTTTGATTAGCGCTCATGACTGTATTTCCAGTTTTAGAGAGTTATTGTACTTCGACGCAATTATTCATGTTATTAGCATCTAACTTGTACTATTTCTTTGTTATTTTTGCTATTACGTTTTATTGTTGTTATATTAGCTTGCCTAGTAAGTGAGTTAGGCACCATCACGATATATTTGTGATTTAAGGTCGTGACAAGGAGCAATGGGGCTCATAGGAAGGTTGCAATAGGTGGATGTTCAAAAACAAACCAAACTCTTATTATTCACACATCAAATCCTTTAGCAAAAAGTCTCTCAGCATGACTTGAGGGGAGTTCAAGGCAGGACCAACATTTTCATCTTCTGAAATGTCTAGAGGGGCATTTTCAAGCTCATTGACTAGGTGAAATGGCATGGAGCCTGAACGCTGGTTCTAAGGAGCATTGGATTCATCATCTAGGATGTCTCGCCTCCTGACTCTAGGCTTCTTCACTGGAGAACCTTCATTCTCTTCCTCTTCGTGAGAGGCATGAGATTCTTTGTTTTCCTCTTCGAAGAGGACATGTTCAAAATTTACTCTTGAGCAGTGTTGACATTGATTTTAACTTTTAGGAGCGGAAGCAGGGCAGACTCCACGGATAGCAAATCATAGAAGTTACAAAGGATGTTAAAGTGAAAAGGAAAAAGTGAAAAATTCACGGTTAAGTAAAGTAACGTATCGTGCGTTTTAACTTTCCACCTAAACTTTTGGGATAAAAACTTCCAAGATCTTTGCTCCATAGGAGCGGCATATAACATTTTTTCTACCCGATCACGAAAGTCAGGAAGGTCACCAAAATCTTCCATGATTGCTTAAAACCAAGAAAATATGAGTAAGAAAGTTAGTATTTTAAAAAGAAAATAGCGTAAAGAAAAATAAACGGAAATACTCGCGTGCAAAGTTCCACTTCTAGGGAACAACCACAAACCAAGCATACCAACCTCTGTCACGGTTATCTTCTGGACTGAACATGACTCTTTTGCTTCTTGCTACAAGTGTGAAAATACCTTTGCTGCAAAACATTTGGGAATATAGATGGAGGAGATGACAAAAAGTTAAAGGAGTATAAACTAAACCTAAAAAGTAGCAAAGACAATCTAATGCCCTCCACATTATCGAGCCTATTTTCCCAAGACAAACAATGAAGTAATGACATAACTCAATGATCACTGGGTCAATGGGAGGTTCAAATACTAAGGTGAACGGATAAGTTGAGAGGAATGAATAACCTTCACGATAAGAGGTTATTCGGTCGTCGACACTAGGGGTTGTGACTGAGAAGTCAGGTTTCTAGTAATATTCACTGTGTAATAAAGGAAGAAATCTGTAGTTGATTAAATAAGGATAGTGATCACCATGTTTAATTGCTGCTATGGAAGAAACTTCTTTCTTCCATGCTTCACAATCAGATTTAAGAGAAAATTTTTGAGGGACAGTCTCAGAAACTACAGGTTCAGGTAATACTTCATTTTGATCTCTAGCTTTAGAAGAAGATCTAGGGGTGGATGAAGATTTATTTTTAGAACAAGAAGAAGTGATTCTTTGGCTCGATATGGAGCCGAGGTTACAAAGCCTTCCACCTCTATTTCTATTCCTGACTGTCACGCCCCTTTTTTCTCGCGAAATCGGGTTTATGACATTTGAAGGGACAATTCATTCATTTTGGGAACTGGTTTTGCATTTGAAGAGTCGCCACCTTATGATTAGGGTGCATTAGGACACCAAAAAGTGTTTGATTTGAATAACTAGAGATAGGATAAGGGCTTGAAATTATTCTAAGAAGAAGGTGTTATGCACCCTTCAGAATCCACTAGTGTGGTTCCCGGCCAGACAATTATTGTGAATTGAGGTGCAATTAACATATAGGCAGATAAGGCTCAAATAAGAGGGGATTTAAACACATAATGGTTTGAAAGTAAATAAATTTTGAAATAACAATTAGAAAAGTTGATTTAAATAAGGAGTTAAAATGCTGAAAGAAAAGATATGAAGAATAAAGGAACGGGGGTCCTAGATTTAATAAAAATATGGATCACCCCACACAATGTTCGGTAATCACTCCTCAATTAGGGGATACACGTGATATTATCGCGTGGTCATCATATCAATATCTACCCATCCCACCCCGTTAAGGTATTTAAAGCGCGGATCAGTCTCGATTACTTATTGCATGCTATTACCCGTCCCACTCCTATCAGTCCCGGAGGTACTTAGGACTACTAATTCTAAAAAGGGAGGGATATTAGGCTTATCTGACATTCAAAGGTAAAACTCTAAGGGACATACAAAATACATATTACACATTTTGGGGAAAAGCATATGAACAAACAAAGGCCCATATATACCTCCTTAAATACAGAAAGCATATAATTAGCATGACTTGCACATACTTTTTAGGTCTTATTAAAAATATCAAAGACGAGGGAATTTGAATATTGAGGCAGATGGGTTTATTACATAACTCAGATAAGAAATCTGAATTAGGTCTGCCTGCTGGTTGTAATGATTAATAGAAACATATTCAGTTTACAGTTATTACTCTAAGGCTTGCCTAAATGTTTAGACGGGGCCCTATAGGCATGATATCTACTAAGTTTAGAAGGAGATGAGATAGTAAGGCTCAAAATGAATTGTTTGAAGTCCTATATGCATACTTGTCAAACTTATTAAGCGAGGGACTTAGGTTATTAAAAGAGATGCTGAATGTACAAAATTAAATAGGTTGGTTATAGGTTCTGCAGGTTATAACATCTACTATTACTGATTTTATATCTAACATTGACTGTGAATGAAATGAATCAGAATTGTTCAAGGATCCCTATAGGCATAATTTCTATGTGTTACTGATTTTAAAAGTGGTATCTAATTGCAGAAACCCTGTAGACATGGTGTCTAAGTGCAGAAACTTGCTTTAAACCTTATAGGCATGGTATCAAAATGCAGAAACTTTATAGACATGGTATCTAAATGCAGAAACTTGTTTTAAACCTTATAGACATGGTATCTAAATGCAGAAACTTATTTTAATCCTTATAGACATGATATCTAAGTGCAGTTTGAATTATGAAGAATTAAGATATTTCTATAGGCATGATTTCTAGGTGAAGTTTCAAAACACATAAGTTAAAACACCCTATAGCCATGATTTCTACCCTTGCATGTATAGTTACCCACCCTTTTTCTCTGGCCAGCACTAAATCTTTGTTACAACTTATTACAAACCAGAATAATAAATTACACCAGAAAAGTACAAAGAAAAGTACAACTAGAGGAAGCCTGATTCTTGACTTCCTCTCTGAGTTATGAGATAGACCAACTCAAAGACCATTGACCCAAAGTCTTTCTCTAATTTGGAGTGTGTCAGAATTCCCTATGAGTCTCAATGGGACTCCGGCCAATGCTCACACCCAAATTGTATCACCAGAATAGGGACAAGTGTAGTGTGGAAGTGCCAACCCTCAAATGTCCAAGTTTAGAGGGCTCATGGGTCCCAAGGCAAGGCTCACTAGAGGGGGCAGAACTTAAGTTTAAGAGGGAGTGCAAATGAAGAAACAGAGTTCTGAGGGAATAAAGGAGAGGAAAGAGGTTCCGTGAAACAACCATAAAGAAGTTGATAATTTCATACAAAAGGATTTCAGGGGTTGGGAAATTTCCAAGAGCCTATGTACTTAGGCAAGAGTCCACTTTAGTCATGCACATCAATAGAAGATGTTGGCATGCCCATAGTCCCACCAGAACGCACAATACTAGAGAATACATAGAGGTTATGATTCCATGTGAATCAAGTTTGAGTCATGGACAGTAATGCTTAATAATGTCATGCCTCAAACAAAATATCAATATCAAACACATTGGGATAAGGGTTTAGGATACTTAATACATAGATTCAGAATAGGAAGAAAGAAATTATAGCATGCTAGAATAAAATACTGAATTAAACACAAGCATAGGCAGACAAGAAGGAAAAAGAATTTAATAAATATATTGTTTTGATGTTGAAACTTTAATCAGAACATACTAGTTCAAAGAAGCAAAATACAGTAAAGGCAAGTTAGCAGGATTTTGAAAAAGAGCTTTGGCTTTCGGCCAGCTAAATAGGTCACATTAGAAGTAGTAAAGCAGGAGAGAATATTTTTTAGTGTAAGTGATTTTAAAACGGGTGTCCGTGTTTATTGAAGGAGCAAGGTATTTATATCTTGAAAACAGGTTAAAAAAATAAGGCAAAATCCATAGTTCAGCAATAATTATGGAACTATGTGTCAATTAAAATCAAATCATTATAAGACTTCCTTTAATTAAGGAGTTAAAATTAAACGGTAATAGGCAGAAAATATTTATGGAAAGAAATCAAGTAGAGCATCATGTACAGAATAGGCAATTAGGGGTAAGTATATAGGGGTCCAATTAAGGAAACAACTATTGTAGAATCAGCAAAAATACTCGGTTAACCAAATAATGTAGGAAATACAATAGATTTGCAAAATATGGAGACAATCAGCTCTCATTAAATCACCGAGTCAAGGGTTTGGAATTGCTTATTTAAGGAGAATCACACGGGTTCCCAAGAATAAACAAATAAACCAAGTTAAAGACGAGAGAATTGAAAGTCTAAAGGGAAGTTTACAAATTAATCCAAGAAACAGGGAAATCAATTAATTACACGAGTGCAATCAGAATTACATAAGGAGGTTTAAAATCAGTCCAAAATTAAAGGTCATTTTAGAGGGGAATTTAGCGTATAAAAGAGTGCATAAACATTAGGCATGTGAGGTTGACTTATGACAAAGAGAAACAACATACAATAATAATTACAAAGTCCAGTAGACAGTGAAACATGGTAGTCACATAGGTCAACTTAGTAATAGGGAAAAAAGGGTATTAGAACCATGCAAAAGGATTAAAAAAAGACTTCTGAAAAATATAGTCGAGTTTCGATGATTGCAAGAAGCCAAATCACATAGAGAAACAGAAGTTGAAACAAAAAGGGTTTCCAATCTAGTCGAGCAACTTCAAATGGGTGAAACAACTTCAAAAGCTTGAATAAGTCCCAAATTACGGTTTTGAAACCAATCAAATACAGGGATGATGAACAAGTAAATCACATAGCAAATAGACTCAGAACTTTAATAAACCCAAAATTTTAGTGGTTTTTAACACTTGTCGAGTCTAGAGATGGAACACAAATAATCGAACAAATAGTAACACGAAAATATATCCAGACCTCAAGAGAAACTAAGACTCTTGACATGTAAACTCCAGTAAAAGAATGGCATAAGGAAACACAACAGAACATGTTCAAAATCAGAGAAAGCTTCAAAAATAACTTAACAAAAACTAAATCGAAAAAGATACGGGATTTTGAAGGTAAAGTTTTGAAAGGAACCTTGAGAAAAACGTTTAGAAGTTTAGAGCAAACACAGATCTAAATGAAATCGGCAGAACCTCAAAAGGTTAGGTTTCAAAAGAACCCCATATGGTGAGAAAGGCTTGAAAAATCATCGGACTAAGCAAGAGAAGCCAAGAATCAGGCTTGAATAGCCATGGCTGGCCGGAGCAAGGTCAAAGAAGACCGAAAATAGCCATATAACTGAGATCAAACAAGGTTTGGACCAGATATTTCCTTGAAACCATGATATTTGGGCATTTAGAAGCCATAGGAGGTAGATACATGCTTCCAATGGCTTTGGAAACCCTTGGCTTGGGTAGTTTTAGGTGGTAGTAGAGGGTGGCGGCTAGGGTTTGAGAGGGGGGTTGAGAGAGAATTGAGAGATAAAGGGATTCAGAGGCGGCTGAACGTGAGAAATGATAGTGTTTAGGGGTCGTTTGGGATTTATTATGGAAAGGGGGTTTGGTAGTCATTGATCATTTTGATCAACGGTCTAGATTGAATGGGTAGGTGGGCCAGTTTAATAGGGTTGGGTTTGGGTTGGTTAAGATGGGGATTGGGTCGGGGTAATTGGGTTTAAAATTGGGGTTCAATACTGGCCACAATTGAAACATAATTGGGCTATATTTTAAATAGCCACATTTTCCTTATTTATTTTATAAAAAAATAGTAAAGTAATTTTTAAAAATAAATTAAAGATACTAAAATGATTAATAATACGTAATTATCAAATTAAAAATATTGGACCTAATTTTATTGACATAAACGTAATTAAATCTAAAAGAGACTAATATTGCAATTGTAAGCAATTTAGTTTTAAAAAAAAAAAACAAATAAATTTGTAAAAATATGCAAAGAAATTACATTAGCTATATTTTAGCATAAATATGAGAGTCCAATAAATGAATCACCAAAATGGTAATTTTGGGAATAATTATTGGGGGTTTTTGTATAAGATAGGGCAATAAATTGATTTTAAACATTAAGGAAAAAATAATAAAACATGTGCACATACCTATATATGCATACATATGCTATTTTTAAAGTATTTTGCATATTAAAAATATTTATGAAAAAAATTAGATATCAACAACTGCCCCTCTTTACCCGGGAAGGATGAAAAAGTTATCAGGTAAAGACATGATGGCCAATTTTGACCGAACGAAATGGTTCGAGGAGACTTAGGTCGTGCCCTAGCTTCTGAGCTGCCTACATATCCATGGTCTTACAGGAATCAGGCCATATATAGTTCAGGATCCGTCGACGGAATATGTCGATGGAGACTTTCATAGAACGGACGAAATATCTAAGACGGGGTGAATGGTTAAGGTCTGATAGGGTTGCAGGAACTAGAGCGGGATCGCTCCTGCCGAGATGGCTGTTTCTCACCGGTTTATCTTCAAATAAGCAATACAAGCATATATGGTGCGTAAATTTAAACATAATGCAAATTCCCGTCGGACCATGAATGTCGTCTTTAGACGGTTAGGATGACGTCCTTAGACCATGATGTACTAGGCTATGAAGTGTATAATAATAAAGGATTCACAGGCCATGAAATGATGCTCTCGGGATATAAGAATGATGCCTCAAAACCATGATGCCTTTGAATAATGGTATGCAAAATATTAAAGGGATCATCAGGCCATGGCATGGTGTTCTCGGGCTATGCAAATGGTGCTTCTGAACAATGATACTTTCGGATAGTTTGGCGATCTTTCAGCCTATAAGATGTAGTATTTGGCGATCTTTCCGCCCATGAGATGCAATAGGTGGCGATCTTTCAGCCATGCAAATGTAAATAAGGTGGCGATCTTTCAGCCATGCAAATGTAGATAAGGTGGTGATTTTTACTTCTAGAGAGAGAAAGTTCATTTTTTGGCAGCCATGGCCAATTTGGCCGGCTACCAGCCTTCTTCTCCGGCTGGTCAGCCTCCCCCCACCTTCGCCCAGCCCCCTACGACGTCTAACACTAACACCCAGCCCCTAGATCACTCAAAAATCCTAAAACCTGCTACGATGAACAGTGCCATGCACGAACGTGCAACTTCTATTGAGCCAATTCCTTTTCGTCATGCTACTATGGTGAATGGGCAACCAATGGTGAAGTTTACTGAAGCAGAAGTTGAGAGAATGAATGTGATTGACGGCCTTCAATATGCTGTAGTTGGAAAATTTTTGTATGGTTGGCCAGAATTGAATGAAATACGTCATATAGTCCCAGCCCAATGTGGAATAAAAGGAGAATGTAGTATTGGTTATCTGAGAGATAGGCATATTCTTATAAGAATGAATTTGTGGCAAGACTATGTTGATTTTGCATCAAAAGGAGCTCAATATGTGAAAGACAAAGATGGCCAGCAATACCAGATTTGACCTCTCGTATATGATGCCAAATTCAAAACAGGAGAAGAGACTCCAAAGGCTATGGCTTGGATTTTGTTTCCAGGTTTGTTACCAACATACTTTGTGAAGGACTGCTTATTTTCTCTTGCTTCTGCTGTGGGAAAGCCTTTACACTTGGACATGGCTACTATCAATAAGACTGGACCTAGTTGTGCTAGGGTCAAGGTGTTAGTAGATTTGCTAACTGATCATCCAAAGGAGGTGAGGATGGATATTGTTGATGAAGCTTCAGGTGTTAGAAGAGTTGAATGGGTAAATATTAAGTATGATATATTGCCTAAGTACTGTAAGTAATGTAAATTGCAAGGCCATGATGATTTTGAGTGTTGGAAAATTCATCCTGAGTTGTCACCTTATGATCAAGAAAAGCAGACTAAAGAAGTTCACAAGGAGCAGCCTAGAGGTACATATAATCAACCTTTGATGATTTTATCGAGTGGGAAAGTAGCAGTTAATATGAATCCAGTTGGGGAACAATGGAAGGAAGTAAGGGATAATCAAGTGAAGATGAATGGAAATCATGCAGCTACAGGGAAGGAAATAGTTCCAGTTGATCATGATCATGGACAGCAAGAGCAAGGTGCAGGTAATGTTTCTCAGAATAAGAGTACATCAGTGCAGGAAATTGGCTCAACTAATGGTAATCAGAACAACAATGGAAAGCAAATTGTTCCAGTAGATGCTAGCCAGCAGATTCAAACATCAAATAAATTTGCTGCTTTGCAAGTTGAAGAGGAGAGCAATGAAGGGAACCAATTAGCTGTGGTAGAAACTGTGGATGTGCAGAATACTCCTACTCAGAAGAAATTGAATCCAGCTACAGCAGGTTTCACACCTAAATCTACTGGGGTGGCATCATCAAAGAAAGGTAATGTAGCTACTAATAAGGGGGAAGGGAACTTGACATTGGCAACTGCACCTAAGGAATCTACTGTCCATTGGGTAGGTAGAACATTTCCAGTACAAAATGTGACAACCAATTCTGTCATGATTTCCCATCTCTATCTCTAGACATAAGTGTAATTCCTTAGCAAGAGGACCTTGCAGATCGTGTGAACTTTGCTGGAGGAAAATCATGGGATTATCAATGTAAAGAGGAATTAGATGAAGGATAATTTCTTGAAGGACATGAGGATATAGAAGAAGTACAGGGAAAAAATCCAGATGTTGAGGAGCATAGTGTGATTGGCAAAAATAGCATAGTAGGAGTACAAATTGTAGCTGAGGGGAACAATGTGAATACTGTTGATAATCAAATCCCACAAATTCAGCAACAAAGCAATCAATCACAGCCTCCTAATCCACAAAATCCTAGTTCTACAGAGATGATTGAGCCTATAGAGAATGCTAAGGATTCAGGGGAAACATGGGATACATGGGATTCAGGAGGTAAAAGAACATAATTACAACAGCAACAGGTAGATAAAAATGAGAAGGTGTTGGCTGCAGCTTCAGAGAATCAGCAGAAACCTATCACTGATGCAGCTAGTGATGGAATAGTAGCCTCAAGGCAGGAGTCTATCATTCCAACAAGGTCTATAATAGAAGAGGTGTAGTAGAAGAATGCTAATAGAAGCTTGATCCCAAGACCAGTCAAAAACCAATTGATCAATGTAGGAAATACAGAAGAGGAATAGCAGGTGCAGGGAACTAAAGGAAGAGATATGGATGCTGAATCCACAACTCAAAACTTCATTAATGTAGCTAAACAAGGTGACATATCCCCTAGACAAATGGAGACTGGAAAATCAGCTGGAAGAGGGAAGAAAAAGCAAGGAAGGGACACAACTGGGGTGCAAGTTCCAGGAGTCCAAACAAGGAGAAATCTCTCTAAATCAGTTAATTAATGATAAATGCACTGATTTGGAATATTAGGTCTGTCAATACAATGCAGGCCTTTGAAAGAGTTATTACAATGGATAGGCAAAACAATTTTGATTTCATTGCTCTGATGGAGCCCAAGCAACAGATTAGGACTGTGGAGCAATATAGGATAAGGTTAGGTTTTGATCAGGTTGTGGTCAATGTATCCAACAAAATATGGATTTTCATTGATCAAAAATTTGATTTTGATATTCTCTTCAACATGGAAAAACAGATCACTTTGAGGATGACAGATACAGATGACAATAAGGTGTTTGTGATTATAATGGTTTATGCTAAATGTGATACAACTGAGAGAATTGAACTATGGGATAGATTGTACGTGTTGGCAACAGATATGGACCTACCATTGCTTGTGGGAGGTGACTTTAATATGATATGGGATGAGGAAGAGAAATTTGGTAGCCTACTAGTTCATATCAACGAAATAGATGATTTTAGGCACTGTATTACTACATGCAATCTGTTTGATCTTGGGTTTAAAGGAAGTATTTTTACATGGTGGAATGGTCAAGCTGAGGAAGAGTATTTTTAAAAGGCTGGATAGATGTTTGGGCTACATGGAATTGAAGCAGTTACGGCCAGGCTTAGAGATCACCCACCTCTCAAAGATTGGCTCAGATCATAGTCCCATGCAGCTCACCTGCAATCCGAGTGCTAGACCTGTCAAGAAAGCCTTCAGATTCCTGAATCTATGGATTAAACATGACACATTTTTTGATATTGTAAAGGAAAACTAGAATGTTGATTTCCGTGCGAGTCCATTCATTTTGTTTAATCACAAGATGAAAAAGTAAAAAAAGGCTCTTTCTCTATGGAGCAGGGATACTTTTGGAGACATATTTCAAAGGCTGGCTAGTTTGGAAGAAGTAGTGAAGGTACATGAGAATCAATTTGAATTGTATCCCACAATTCAAAATAGAGAGAGATTACAAAGAGTGCAGGCAGAATTAATTCGAGTATGGGCATTGGAAGAAGAGTTTTTGGAAGCAAAAAGCGGGCATGACTTGGTTTAAAGACGAAGACAGAAATACTAAGCTATTTCATGCTCATGTGAATGGAAAAAGAGGAAAGTTACAGCTGAGGAGAATTCAAGATAGAAATGGTAATTGGCTTGAGGATCAAAATGCGATGGCAGAGGAAGCAGTCCACTTTTTTCAATAGCAATTTTATGAATCAAGTGTACCTACAGATTTTAGAATACTTGATCATGTACCAGTGATGATGAATGAGATGCAGAACTATGAATTAACTAGGAAGCCTACTATGGAGGAAGTCAAGAAGGCAGTGTTTGGTTTGAATGGAGACTGTGCAGGTGGGCCTGATGGCTTCAATGGGAATTTTTTTCAAGCTTGTTGGGATATAATTAGAGAGGATGTGGTAGATATGGTGAAAGCCTTTTTCTGATGGCAGGAACTACCTAAATTTGTGATTCACACAAATTTGGTACTATTGCCAAAGAAGAAGGATGTGCAGACCTTCTCTGATTTAAGGCCAATTAGTCTCAGTAACTTTTCAAACAAAATTATCTTGAGGGTTATGCATGAGCGGTTGGTTGATCTGTTACCTAATATTATCTCTGATGAACAGGCTGGGTTTGTTAAGGGAAGGAGTATTGCCGAAAATATTTTGCTTACTCAGGAAATCATCACAGACATAAGAATGAGAATTAAAGCAGGCCCTAATGTAGTGCTAAAACTGGATATGATGAAGGCCTATGATAGGCTGTCTTGGCTCTTTTTAACAAAGGTTTTGAGGAAGATGGGGTTCTCAGAAAGATTCATTGGGTTGATCTTTGGTATTGTGTCTAACAATTGGTACTCAGTTCTTATGAATGGGCAACCACATGGTTTCTTCAAGTCTACGAGGGCAGTTAAGCAAGGTGATCCTCTATCACCTACTCTTTTTATATTGGCTGCATAGGCATTATCTAGGGGGCTCAATGCATTACTTCATAATTTGTATTTTTATGGATTTGGTATGCCTAAGTGGAGTCCCAAGATCAATCATCTTGCCTATGCAGACGATACCATTAATTTCTTATCATCTGATGCCACTTCATTGAGTCTGATTATGGAGGTATTGAATGCATATGAAGAAGCATCGGGGCAACTGATTAATAAAGCAAAATCTGCAGTATATGTTTACTATTCTGCAAGTGATGAGGTGGTGAGGAAAGTTGAAAGAATTACTGGGATAGGGAATCAACAGTTTCCCTTCATCTACCTTGGATGCCCTATGTTTTATGCAAGGAGAAAAATAGAGTTCTATGAAGGAATGATCACCAAGGTGTTGGATAAAATTCAGGCTTGGAAAGGAAAATTATTATCGATTGGAGGAAGGGCAGTGCTGATCAAAAGTGTGCTGCAAAGCATGCCTATTCATCTACTTTCAGCAGTGAATCCTCCTACTAATGTAATCAATAAGTTACACAAATTGTTTGCAAGGTTTTTCTGGAGCAATTCTATGGAGGGAAGGGCTAGACATTGGGCTTCATGGGATACATTGTGCTTGCCTATAGAAGAAGGAGGAGTGGGGTTCAGATCACTTCATGGCATGTCCAAGGCCCTTTTTTGCAAATTGTGGTGGAACTTCAGGACCAAGCCATCATTGTGGAGCTCGTTTATGAGCCAGCAATATTGTAAGAAGATGAATGCCATTATAGTTCCCTGGAGAGGTGGTTCACATGTTTGGAGAAGGATGTTGGAATGCAGAGATATTGTGGAGCATCAGATATTATGGAAACTGAGAATGGGATCAACCCTAATTGGACAGGGCTGGGGTCTCTTTATTTTTTCACACCGCCAGAATTCCTTGTTAATGAAATGGTGCAAAATGTTAATTATGTAGTAGTATGAGGACAGTGGGATGACATGCAACTTACACAAAACTTACCTGATGACCTAGTTGATCATATTCTGGAGAACATTCCTTGTCCTGCTAATTCAGATGAACTGGACAAGCCTGTTTGGAGCTTAGACACAAAAGGGCAATTCAGAGTTAAGACTACCTGGGAATACCTTAGAAGAAGGAGAGATCCTGCACTTTGTTACTCTAATATGTGGGTGAAAGGTCTACCATTTAAAATATAATTATTTATGTGTATGTTATGGAAAGGGAAATTACCTCTTGATGATACAATGAGGAGAATGGGATACTTCATGCCTTCAAAGTGTTGGTGATGTGTATTTACAAAAGAAGAGACAGTAAGTAATGTGTTCTATGGATCCTATACATCTTCAAAAGTGTGGTCCTACTTTTTCTCTCATGCTAGTATGTCTTTGGAGGGGCTGAACTTACATCAAGCTATAGTAAAATGCTGGACTGTGTCGGTGATCCCTAGGCTTAAGCCAATCTTTCTAGCACTGCCTAGCATCATAGTGAGTTGTGGAAAAAAAGGAATAGAAATAAACATGGGGAGCCTGTATCAACTAATAGGGTGGTGTTTCAGATATGCACGACTTTGCAGTCACTTATTAAAGTGAGGAAGCCTGGGATTGCACAGGTTCCATATAGACGACCAGATATATTGAGGATGATGGAAAATTATATGCCTAAGCTGAAGTTTAATAAGGTGTTATGGGAATTTCCAATGGAAGGCTGGACAAAGATAAACACAGATGGGGCTTCGAGAGGCAATCCTGGAAGGAGCTCAATTGGATTTTGCTTGAGAGATGAGCATGGTGATCTGATTTATGCGTGTGGCAAAGAAATTCAGGAGGGAACTAATACACAAGCAGAAGCTAAGGCTATTTTGGAGGCTTTGAAACGTAGCATGACTGAGGGCATCTCTAATATCTGGGTGTAAACAGATTTTATGTTGCTGAAAAAGGTCATCGAAAGGGAATGGAA
Organism: Nicotiana glauca; assembly: GCA_026770625.1. Lineage (NCBI taxonomy): Eukaryota > Viridiplantae > Streptophyta > Magnoliopsida > Solanales > Solanaceae > Nicotiana > Nicotiana glauca. The sequence continues at coordinate 35,299 of MU763869.1, read as the reverse complement.
GCCACCTTGGGTTATTGAGGAGGAGATAACTGAGATTAGGAGGCTGTTACTGGTATGCAATGGCAGAATTTCACATATCCATCGAGAAGGGAATAAGTTAGCTGATCACTTGGCTAACTATGCTTTAGATCATGGGAATATTGAATGCCATTCGTTTCACCATCTGGACACACAAGGTAGGAGGCTAGTTAATGGGGATAAGATGCAATGCCTGTACTTGAGAGTGAAGGTTTCGAGACAGTAGGAAAAGGGAGGAAAGAAAATGCAGGGGATTTGAAGAGGGATCGAATGCAGGATCAGCATCTTCAAATCCTAGAGTAGGAGATGATGTTGATCATTTTTTTCACTAACCTTGTGTTCTTTTTTGTAGGAAACGTTACTGTGCTCATGCCTGGTCACCTAATATGACTTCTATGGGTGGTATTAGCGCATTGTGCTCGTTCCCATGAAGAAGGAAAACTGACATGCACAAGCATGGAAAAGCAGTGCTGGAACTTCACTTTTTTGGACCTGTTTTTATCCTTGAACTGGCAGCAAATTACGGGACTACTGGAGGGGATTGGTTTCAAACCTTCAGGACTAAAACATAGTCTAATACAAGAGGTTGCATACAGGACAAGGAATTCTACAAAGGTCAATGAGACAGCACACAAATTTGACATCAAAAGGGACATTTGCAGACAAGTGCATGTCAGGTACGCAGGGGAATTTGTCCAATTGGTAATAGGAATACATATACATACAGGGAGTTAGGCAGCAGGAAAAATAATGAGGAACTAACTGAAACATAAAGAAGGCAAGATTCATAAGGAGTACACAATGGGAAAATGGTGGATGCAGAATTTGTCAACTACATATAGGCAGACTAAATGGGCAGCAGCAAAACAAGAAAAAATAGGCTATGCGTGCAAAATCTGGATAGCATCAAATAGCTATGAGTACAGGAAATGCAAAATGCAATGGAAAATGTAGTGTCATGGGCTCGAAGGATCAGTTGATTTACAATTAAGCTACATTAGAATTCATGTGATATCAAAGTTGAGCATCAAGCTCAACACTGATAATAGGAATTATGTAGTCTTCATTGTTTATTTCTTTCAGTACTTAGGACATCATAACACTTTGTTTTTTGTTTTTGTTATTTTTTTCTATATATAAATAAAACTAACCCTAGGCACTGCCTAGTGGATTATTAAAAAAAAGATAAGGTGGCGATCTTTCAGCCATGCAAATGTAGATAAGGTGGCGATCTTTCAGCCGTGCAAATGTAGATAAGGTGGCAATCTTTCAGCCATGCAAATGTAGATAAGGTGGCGATCTTTCAGCCATGCAAATGTAGATAATGTGGTAATCTTCCAGCCATGCAAATGTAAATGAGGTGGCACTCTTTCAGCCATGCAAACGTAAATGAGGTGGCGATCTTTCAGCCATGCGATGCCAAAAATGCAGATGGAGACAGCGTTTAGTCTCGGAAGGCAGAATGGTAGCCTTACGCAATGTAGTAAATGCAGATGGAGATAGCGTTTAGTCTCGGAAGGTAGAATGGTAGCCTTATGCAATGCAGTAAAATGCAAATGGAGACAATGTTTAGTCTCGGAAGGCAGAATGGTAGCCTTATGCAATGCAGTAAAATACAGATGGAGATAGTGTTTAGTCTTGAAAGGCAGAATGGTAGCCTTATGCAATGCAGTAAAATGCAGTTGGTGGTAGAGCTTAACCTCGGAAGGCGGAATGGTAGCCTTATGCAAAAAATAAAAGGGGCAAATGGTAATAAGGTTTTCTTAACTAATAGCAGTTTGCGATATGGTGACCGTTGGGGACGTTGTGATATACGGAATATCACAGGCGTGCGCGGATAGCAAATGCTGGTAAGTGCAACAATTCTGCGAGTTGTATCCATGAACAATGTTTGTCTCGTGAGTGTATAGTAAGCCAGATGCTTTCACAATTTAGGTATCTGTATTCAAAGAAAAATCATGAGTTTGTAGAAGGGGAGGTTAGTTCGCATCCCCTCTAGCTCTGCTTGAGCTATTCAGCTTTGATTAGGTGATACAGTATGTATCATTGGGGTAGCGTTGCTGAACAAGGCAATTTTAGCAATAAACATGCACGAATTTGCAAAAATATGACATAACTTTATATTTAAGAAATAACTTTTAGATGAACCGATGACTGTGATGTAGCTCAAGACATTGCGACCTCTCTTGCTATGGAATTTCGAGGGTACTCCTCAAAATTCTGCCCCAGTTGAATGGGCTGATGTTTCTAACGGCTGCTTCGCAATGATTGGCTGAAATTACTTCAGAATTTCGAGGGTGCCCTAGTTTCCAATTGTAGGGGGGAAATGAAAATTTTATTAAAGTGTGACCAAACCCATAAGGCTGCCTACGTATCCCCTCTTAAACAGGAATCATGTCAGACGTAGTTCAATTTACATCATGTAGGAAAACATAAGATTACACATAGTAATGCTTGACTGCATCTGAATTGATTGGATTTGGCCAAACTTCTCCGTCCATTTCTGCAAGTATAAGGGCTCCTCCTGTCAGAACCTGATGGACCATATATGGACCCTGCCAGTTGGGAGAGAACTTCCTTTTGGCTTCATCTTGATACGGGAAAATTTTCTTTAACACCAGCTGCCTCGGTGTGAATTGTCTTGGCCTGACCCTTTTATTGAAGGCTCTGGACATTCGGTTCTCGTAAAGCTGACCATGGCAAACTGCATTCATCCTTTTTCCATCTATAAGAGCCAGCTGCTCGTAACGACTCTTCACCCATTATGCATCGTCGAGCTCAGCTTCATGCACGATCCTTAGGGAAGGAATTTCTACTTCGACGGGAATGACGACTCCTGTACCATAAACCAGCATATAAGGGGTTGCCCCAATTGATGTGCGTACAGTGGTGCGATACCCTAATAGAGTGAATGATAGCTTTCTGTGCCATTTCTTATGCTTCTCTATCATTTTTATCAAATATTCTTGAAGTTCTTTTTGGCGGCTTTTACGGCTCCATTTATTTGCGATTTATAGGTTGTCGAATTCTTGTGTCTGATCTTGAAGTTTTCACACATAGCTTTTAGTTGGAGCCATTGTCAGTCATGATTGATTCTGGAATCCCGAATCGACAAACGATGCGGTCGCGGAGAAAGTCTGCCACGACTTTCTTAGTCACTGCTCTGTAAGATGCTACTTCGACCCATTTGGTAAAATAGTCGATTGCTACGAGGATAAACATGTGCCCGTTAGAAGCGGCAAGTTCGATTGGTCCAATAATATCCATTCCCCAGGAGGCGAAAGGCCATGGTGAGCTTGTTGCATTAAGCTCATTTGGTGTCACCTTTATCATGTCTGCATGTATCTGGCAGCGATGGCATTTTCGAACATACTGGATGTAGTCCATCTCCATAATCATCCAAAAGTAACCAGCTCGGAGTATCTTCTTGGCTAAGATAAAACTGTTCATATGTGGACCACAGGTCCCAGCGTGAATCTCCTCTACTAGTTTGGATGCTTCTTTTGCGTCGACACACCTTAGTAATCCCAAATCAAGAGTCCCCCTATATCGGATTCCTCCGTTGTGAAACAAATTATTGGACAGCCTTTGAAGTGTGCATTTCTCAATAGTATTTGCAAGTTCTAGGTATTCTCTTTTTGTCAGATATTCCTTGATATCCTGAAACCAAGGTTTTCCGTCTTCTTCTTCTTCAACATGGGCACAATAAGCTGGCTGATCATGGATCTTTACTGGAATGGGATCAATGAAGTTTTTGTCTATATGTTGTATCATGGATGATAGGGTAGTCAATGCATCGGCGAATTCATTCTGGATTCTGGGAACATGTCGGAATTCTGTCTTTGTGAACCTTTTTCTCAACTCCTGCACGTGGTACAGATACGGGAGTATCTTAGAGTTCTTGGTTGCCTATTCTTCTCAGACCTGATGTGCGAGTAAGTTTGAATCTCCAATTACTAGCAACTCTTGTATGTTCATGTCAATGGCCATCTTGAGCCCCAGGATGCAGGCTTCACATTCGGCCATGTTGTTGGTGAACGGGAACCTGAGCTTAGCTGACACCGAATAATGTCGATCGGTTTTTTGACACAAGGACTGCTCCTATGCCAACTCTTTTGAAATTTGCTGCTCCATAGAAAAACATTCTCCTACCATCATAGGATCCTGCAATGTCTTCTCCTATGAATAATACCTCCTCGTCAGGAAAATACGTCTTCAGAGGTTTGTATTCTCCATCTACGAGATTTTCCGCAAAGTGATCTGCTAGTGCCTGTCCCTTGATTGCCTTTTGAGTCACGTAGACAATGTCAAATTCACTCAATGGGATTTGCCACTTGGCTAGTTGAACAATGGGCATAGGCTTCTGAAAGATGTACTTTAGAGGATCCATCCTTGATATGAGATATGTAGTATAGGTACAGAAGTAGTGCCTCAACTTCTGGGCCACCCAAGTCAGAGCAAAATAGGTACGCTCTAACAAATTATATCGGGCCTCTTACAGAGTAAACTTCTTGCTAAGATAGTAAATGGCCTGCTATTTCCTCCCTATTTCATCATGCTACCCTAGGGCGCAACCAAAGGCACCATCTAATACTATGATATAAAGTAGTAAAGGTCTACCTGGATCGGGCGGTACTAAACTGGTGGTATTGATAGGTATTCCTTGATTCTATCGAAAACTTTTTGGCATTCAGTAGTCCATTTGGTGGCGACATCCTTCTTTAGCATCTTGAAGATTGGCTCACATATAATCGTGGATTATGCTATGAACCGGCTGATGTAGTTGAGTCTTCCCAAGAAACTCATCATATCCTTCTTGTTCTTTGACGGTGGAAACTCTTGAATGGCTTTGCCCTTTGATGGATCCAGTTCTATTCCTCGGCGACTCACGGTAAACCCAAGTAGTTTTCCAGCAGGAACCCCAAATTTACACTTTACGGGATTCAGTTTTAGGTTGTACCTTCGCAATCTATTGAAAAACTTTCACAAATCTCCCATGTGATCAGTGGCCTTCTTGGACTTGATGATAAAATCATCTATGTACACCTCTATCTCCTTGCATATCATACTATAGAAAATGGTAGTCATGGCCTTCATGTTGGTGGCCCCAGCATTCTTAAGCCTAAACGACATCATCTTGTAACAGTACATTCCCCGTGGCGTAATGAAAGCCATTTTCTCAGCATCTTCTTCATCCATCCAGATCTGATGATAACCAGCGAAAAAATCCACAAATAACTGCAACTCATGCTTGGTGCAATTATCGATCAGGATGTGTATGTTTGGTAAAGGAAAGTCATCTTTCAGACTAGCCTGGTTGAGATCCCGTTAGTCGACACAGACTCTAACCTTCCCGTCCTTCTTTGGTACTGGCACAATGTTGGCTAACCATGTAGGGTATTCCTCTACCCTGAGGACCTTGGCTTTGACCTGCTTGGTGACTTCTTCCTTGATTTTCAAACTCATATCCGGCTTGAACTTTCTGAGATTCTACTTTACCGACGGACATATCGGATCAGTTGGAAGTTTGTGAGCCACAATAGACGAGCTCAGGCCCGTCATGTCGTCATACGACCAGGAAAATATGTCCTCATATTCTCTTAGATATTCTGTGTATTCCTTCTTTTCTGATGACGATAAGTGGACGTTGATTCGTGTTTCTTTGACATTCTCCTCATCGCCCATATTAACAATTTCCGTCTCGTTCAGGTTGGACTTAGGTCGATTTTCAATGTTCTCAACTTATTTAACAATTTCTTCAGGTATTCATCTTTCTCTGAATCAATGTCCGTTTGTTGCGTTGTCTCATTGCATGTCACAGTCATTGGTTCATCAAGATAAGTAATATTAATGTTGTATAAGTAAAGTAATGAGAGAAAAATAATAAGAGTGTTGATTTATAAGGAAAAATCGAAATGCTTTGATAAATTCCATAACTATTTTGAACATTGAAGATCGTATTGCGGAAATTTAAAATGTGAAAGGAAAAATTAACTAGTAACAATAAAAGATAGTGCATGATGCTTGTTCAGCCTTGCTACCCTGAGGCTTGTCAGACACTACTGGTTCTGATGGTCTAGTTATTGAGGCGTGCTCCTCTGCTTACGACCTGTATGGAAGGGCCTTCCTCCCCTCCTCTTCGATAACGACACAACAATCCATATCATCGTCTTTTAGGAACAAATTCTTCACTGTTGCTAGTGCTCCCTCTTCTTCTGGCCCATAGATAACATCGGCCGGTTGGAAAGTCTGTTCCAAGCATGGTATTGGATGCTCCAATGGATAGTAAGGACCGCGCCATGGTGGTGACCTGTTGTTGAATTCTTCCTAGGTATACTCATATCCCAGACCGAATGTGGTGCCATCTTTCTTAAGCTCTATAGGCTTAGCGATTCCTTGGAGGCTCTTGCCAAGCCCCTTGCCAGATTCATACCCACTCCAGTTCAATATGCTCTTAATTTTGTTATCCTACCATTTGTCCTTGTCAATGACGTTGACTTGATTGATGTGGTGATAGGTCTCCCCACCTATATTTCTTCTGCCTCCGAATGCCGGGATGGTCTGGCGACTGTATATAGGATTACTACTATCGCCGTGAATGATCACCTCCTGGTGATTCCACTTAAACTTCACCGCCTGATGTAGTGTTGAAGCTACAGCCCCAGCAGTATAAATCCATGGTCGTCCCAACAGCAGATTGTAAGATGTTGGCACGTCTATCACTTGAAAATCAACATCGAGTAAGTAGGCCCCATTTGTAAACACAGACTAATTTCCCCAACGGTGGACCTTTGTGAACCGTTGAAAGCTTTCACGTTGATGGCCCCATCCTTAATCTCGTGCAGTGCCTTACCCAACGTCCTGAGTGTTACCAACAGACAAATGTTGAGGCTGGACCTTCCATCAACAGGATTTTGGTGACAAAATAGTCTTCGCATTGCACGGTGATGTGCAATGCCTTGTTGTGACTCAACCCTTCTTGTGGCTTTTCATCTTCATGAAAAGTGATATTGTGACTTTCCAATAGCTATCCGACAATGTTATCCATCTCTCTGCCGATGATGTTGCTTGGCACATATGCTTCACTCAGCACCCTTAATAAGGCATTCTTGTGTGCATCGGAATTTTGTAGCAAAGCAATGATAGAAATTTGCACCAGTGTTTTGTTTAGTTGATCAATGACCAAGTATTCCTTAGCCTGTATCTTTCTCCAGAGATCACCCGATCCGGCATCAGTGATGGTTGGCCGACTAGAGCCATGCTTTCTTGACTCAGCCAGATATTCCAGGGTATAAATTCTACCAGCTCTCGTCATACCCTGTGCCGCAATAGCTTCTCCAAACATAACCTTGCCTTTCCTTCTTGCCACGGCTGTGTAGTCCCATGGTATAGCCTTTGTATGTAATGGTGTCATGGCTGACATTGCCAATGGAATTGGCATGGATATCTCTACTCCGAACGAAGCATGTACTTTAGGCGATAAAACTGCAACTTCGAATGATATAGATGCACTTGCTGGAGACACGAATTCGACCTCAATTGGTGCTGGTGTTTTTTCAGAGGATGTCGCTTCAAACTCAAATGGCATGGACATATTTACCTCGGCATCCCCAGAGGGCTGCATCTGGACTATGATCGGATTAAGGGTGACTATTGGTTTCTTTGGGTCGTTACCTTCTGTGATCAAATCGATCGATCCCTTGGGATCCCAATCATCCTCTATTTCAATCATGTGAACGCCTCCACCCTTGTGGTCAGGCAGAGGGTTATTGCGGACATTTGGAGCAGGCTCCTTCACCATAATAATCTTGTTATCAATTAGAGTCTGGATCTTATCTTTCAGAGAACAGCATTCGTCAAAGGTGTATCCTTTCATGCCGGAATGGTATGCACAGGATTTATTTGGATTAACCCACTAAGAAGGGTTCTCAGGGGTTGCAGCTGGGATAGGGGTGACATAACTACCATCTTTGAGTCCTTCATATAACTGGTCGATAGGTTCAGTAATAGCCGTATATTGTTTTGGAGGACTTCGGTCAAAGTTTGGTCAAGGTCTAGAAAAGTTTTGGTGTGAAGGAGGGGATTGATAGTGGGATGGTTGAGTGTTGTAGGCTTGGTAAACATGTGCGAGTTGGGAATATTTTTGGTGAAGTAGGTTGGTATATGGGAGGTGATTGATAAGTGGGTGGTGAAGTTTGGTAAGAGGGTGAGGGTGATTGGTAGTTTGGAGTAAACTGATATGGGAGTGGTGGCATTGGACAGGCTTGGTATTTGATGGGAGATTTGGTTCTCTGTGCCACCATTACGGCTCCTACGTCCCTTTTCTTGGACACACCACCTGACTATAAAGCCTTATTTATAGCTTGCAAGGCCTCGAAGTTCGTAACCATACCGCTTTTGATGCTCTCTTCGATCCTTTCTCCCAGCTTGATAATGTCAGAAAATTTGTGGCCCTTGACCATCATCATCCTTTTATAATATTACGGGTCCTGAGCGCGGACAAAGAATTTGTTCATTTGTTCTTCTTCTAAGGCAGGTCTAACCTTAGCAGCTTCAAACCTCCAATGAGTAGGATACTCGCGGAATATTTCTGTGGGCTTCTTCTTTAGATTTTGATATAAAACACATCCAGTGCATTCTCCGTGTTGAACATGAATCTGTCCATGAAGTCGGACACATGCTTACCTAGTTTGACCACTTCTTTGGATCTTGGCTAATGTATCAAGATGAAGCATCTCCCTTCAAGCTCCTCATGAAAAGCTTCATTTGGATTTTCTCGTCTTTTCCTACTCCAACCAACTTGTCACAATACTTTCTTAAATGGACTCTTGGGTCCCCTGTACTATCAAACATCTCGAACTTAGGAGGTTTGTAACCTTCGGGTAGTTCGATATCGGGCTGTATGCAAAGATCTTCATAGTTTAGTCCTTTAATTCCCTTACTTCCCTCGACGCCTTGAATCCGGCTAGTCAATTTCTTAAGTTCTTCAGCCAAGTTCTTGATGAGCAAGTGTTTACTATCAGACTCGGGTGTGCTTGAGATGGGCTGGGTGGAGTGTGGCATGGTCTCCACGTAGATAGGGGTATTATGTTGGGTGTGGCAGTGGTCATTTGTGGTGTTCTGGAGTTCTGGGATGAGCAATGGGGTGTTATTTAAGGTATGGCAGGTGTTGCACTGGTGGTGAGGAGCAGGATGGATCGGTTGCTTCAGGATGTTCTGTGGACGTGTAGGGTTCTGAGCATTTGGGAAATTGATATATGGAGTAGTGAGGGAAAATGACAGATTTGCCAGATTCCGAACCTGACCAAGTTCTTCTTGGAATTTCAGCAGCTTTTGTTCGAGTTGGGATGCATTTTCCTTAGAAACCTGAGTAACATGAGCATGAGTGACCACTACCCGTTCAGTTGAGTTCTCCTTTCTGGTGTTGTTCAAATCTTCCATCTTCCCTTTGTTCTTATTTTTGACGGGACTAAGAGGAGGAGTGGGAGGGCCCCTGGATCTCGTGGAATAAGATGAGGTTGCCAGAGTGCATGAACTAACCTTTGGGGAGGGTAAATAAACAAAAAATAAAAATAAAAAGGTAGCAAGTGAGTGAGGATTATGTAAATAAATATTGCAATATTTAAACACATAGTGCGGGAATGTAAAGCGTGTCCCAATTTGGGGACCTTATTGTGCCCGAGGTAGGCCTAGCGACAAGTTGATTTGGAGAACTTGGAATGATAAATGCCACATTTTATAGATAAAAGGTAGACAAATCCCAAATCGACACTAAATAATAGGAAATAAAAGTTGCTAGTGGCCATTAGCCTTATTACATTCATAAAGAGAAAAGGTAAACCTCCTATCTACTTGGTCCCAGAAGGACCTTCCCCAGATTGAATGCTCTCGTTGATCAAATCCTCCAGTTCGCATAGGTTCACAGTAAAAATGCCTTCGCTAGGTGTTCTGGCAGTCGGTGACTCTTTTCCTCACTTTTCCTTCCAATTCCAGCAGACTGTATTCCAGATACTCCAACTTTTCGCTAGATTTGGCAGCCCTCTCTTTCCACTCATTAATTTGGTCATTTGATGGAAGACTTCTCCACTAGTATAGCAAGAGTGGGGGCGTGCTAATCATACCTAAACTGGGGACCTTGTACCTCATTTTCTGCAAAACAAAAGGGTTAGACCCTACCCCTACAGACTCGACTATTTAACATCAACAATTACCATGAAGCATTTAGTTCTCCAAATAAATGCACAGAACGTGATGATGTCCATTTGGGTTTTAGGAAATCCCAGTGGACTTTGGATAAAGCTATCTTAAAGGATCATTATGTGGAAAACATAACTTATCCGACTAGGTTTGACCATGATGCCTGCACAGTTAAACAGAGTAAGGTTTCTACGGGGTTTTAGACTGGTACCCTTGAGCGGACAATTCAAGGGGGAAAGGCACGGGACATCTACTACACCATTGATCAACTGGTTTTACCACAAATATGCCTTTTCTAGATTTAGGGGGTGATGATATTGGAAGAGCGCAACCACTCATTATAAACGTTTCTATGTTATTTGTTTGGCACGAGTGGAAATGATGTTGAGCATAATTATGCAGTAATTAAATACATGTTGTCACGTATTTGAACGTTAAGAAAGCAATAAATACAACAATTTTCATAATTTAAAGCAGCAGTAAAGTAATGCGGAAAAGGAAAGAAACAAAAGACAAGTCAGTTGCGTAATTTAAAAGAAAATTGAATGCTTAAAGGAATTAACCAAGTAATAAAGGAGCATAAATTCACAATAATAGTCTGAAATGGTAAAAGCCTAATTATCCCCAGCAGAGTCGCAATGCTGTCGCGCCCCCTTTTTCTCGCGAAATCGGGTTTATGACATTTGGAGGGACAACTTATTCCTTTTGGGAACTGGGTTTGCATTTGAAGAGTCGCCACCTAATTATTAGGGTGAATTAGGACACCAAAAAGAGTTTGATTTGAATAACCAGAGATAGGGTAAGGGATTGAAATTATTCTAAAGGGAAGGTGCTAGGCACCCCTCAGAATCCACTAGTGTGGTTCCCAACCAAACAATTATTATGAATCGAGATACAATTAACATATAGCCAGATAAGACTTAAATAAGAGGGGATTTCAACACATAATGGTTTGAAAGTAAATAAAGTTTGAAAGAACAATTAGAAAAGCCGATTTAAATAAGGAGTTAAAATGCTGAAAGAAAAGAAATAAAGAATAAAGGAAGGGGGTCCTAGGTTTATTAAAAATATCGATCACCCCACACAATTTACGGTGATCACTCCTCAATGAGGGGCTACACATGACATTATCGCGTGGTGATCATATGCATATCTACCCATCTCACCCTGTTAAGGGATTTAAAGCGCGGATAAGTCTCAATTACTTATTGCATGCTATTACCCGTCCCACTCCTATCAATCCCGGAGGTACTTAGGACTGCTAATCCTAAAAAGGGAGGGATATTAGGCTTATTTGAAGTCTCAAAGGAAAAACTCTAAGGTGACATACAAATACATATTACACATTTTGGGGAAAAGCAAATAAACAAACAAAGGCTCATATATACCTCCTTAAACACAAAAAAAACATATAATTAGCATGTTTTGCACATACTTTTTAGGTATGATTAAAAATATCAAAGATGAGAGAATTTGAATATTGAGGCAGATTGGTTTACTACATAACTTAGATAAGAAGTCCAAATCAGGCCTGTCTGCTGGTTGTAATGATTAATAGAAACATATTCAGTTTACAGTTATTACTCTAAGGCTTGCCTAAATGTTTAGACGGGGTCCTATAGGCATGATATCTACTGAGTTTAGAAGGTGATGAGATATTAAGGCTCGAAATGAATTGTTTGAAGTCCTATATGCATACTTGTCAAACTTGTTATGTGAGGGACTTAGGTTATTAAAAGAGATGCCGAATGTACAAAATTAAATAAGTTGGTTACAGGTTCTGCAGGTTATAGAATCTATTATTACTGATTTTATATCTAACATTGACTATGAATGAAAATGAATAAGAATTATTCGAGGATCCCTATAGGCATGATTTCTATGTGTTACTAATTTTAGACGTGGTATCTAATTGCGGAAACCTTATAGATATGGTGCCTAAGTGCAGAAACTTCCTTTAAACCTTATAGACATGGTATCTAAATGCGGAAACTTATTTTAATCCTTATAGACATGGTATCTAAGTGCAGTTTGAATTATGCAGAATTAAGATATTTCTGTAGGCGTGATTTCTAGGTGAAGTTTGAATACGTAGAAGTTAAAATACCCTATATGCATGATTTCTACCCTTGCATGCATAGTTACTCACCCTTTTCACTAGCCAGCCCCAAATGTTTATTACGCCTTATTACAAACCAAAATAATAAATTACATCAAAAAAGTAAAAACAAAAGTACAACCAGAGGAAGTCTGATTCTTGACTTCCTCTTTGAGTTATGAGATAGACCAACGCAAAGACCATTGATCCAAAGCATTTCTCCAATTTGGAGTGTGTTAGAGTTCACTAAGAGCCTCAATGGGACTCTGGGTAGTGCTCACACCCAAATTGTATTAGCATAATAGGGACAAGTGCAGTGTGGAAGTGCCAGCCCTCAAATGTCCAAGTTCAGAGAGAGCTCATGGGTCCCAAGGCAAGGCTCATTAGGGGGGGCAGAACTTAAGTATAAGAGGGAGTGCAAGTGAAGAAACAAATTTCTTGGGAAATAACGGAGAGGGAAAGAGGTGCTGGGAAACAGCCATAAGCAAGTTGATAATTTCATACAAAAGGGGTTCAGGGTTTGGGAAATTGCAAAGATCCTATATACTTAGGCAAGGGTCCGCTTTGGGCATGCACAACAATAGAAGAGAATACACAATACTAGAGAATACATAGAGGTTATGATCCTAGGGGAATCAAGTTTGAGTCATGGACAGTAATGCTCAATACTGTCATGCCTCAAACAAAACATCAATATCAAACACATTGGGATAGGGGTTTAGTGTACTTAATACATAGATTCAGAATGGGAAGAAAGAAATTACAGCATGCAAGAATAAATACTGAATTAAACACATGCAGTAGGCAGACAAGAAGGCAAAAGTATTAAATAAACATATTGTTGTGATGCTGAAACTTTAATCAGAACATACCAGTTAAAAGAAGTAAAATACAGTAAAGGCAGGTAGCAGGATTTTGAAACAAAGCTTTGGCTTTCAGCCAGCTAAATAGGTCACAGTACAAGTAGTAAAGCAGGAGAGAATGTTTTTGAGTGTAAGTGGTTTTAAAACTCCGAGTATCCGTGTTTAATGAAAGAGCTAGGTATTTATAGCTTGAAAACAGGTGAAAAAATAGGGCAAAAATCAAAGTTCAACGGTAATTATGGAACTATATGTCAATTAAAATCAAACCAGTATAAGACTTCCTTTGATTAAGGAGTTAAAATTAAACGATAATGGGAAGCAAACATTTAAGGAAAGAAATCAAATAGAGCATCATGTACAGAATAGACAATTAGGGGTAAGTACATAGGGGTCCAATTAAGGAAACAACTATTGCAGAATCAGTAAAAATACTCGATTAACCAAATAAGGTAGAAAACACAATAGATTTAAAAAATATGGAGACAATCAGCTCCCAGTAAATTAGGGAGTCAAGGGTTTGGAATTACTTATTTAAGGAGAATCACATGGGTTCCCAAGAATAAACAAATAAACCAAGTTAAAGAAGGGAGAATCAAAAGTCTAAAGGGAAGTTTTCAAATCAATCCAAGAAATAGGGAAATCAATCAATTACACGAGTGCAATCAGAATTACACAAGGAGGTTTGAAATCATTCCAAAATTGAAGGTCATTTTAGAGGGGAATTTAGCATATAAAAGAGTGCATAAACATTAGGCATGCGAGATTGAACTTATGACAAAAGAAACAACATGCAATAACAATTACAAAGTCTAGTAGATAGTGAAACACGGTAGTCACATAGGTCAACTTAGTAATAGGGAAAAGAGGGTATCAGAAGCATGCAAAAGGGTCAAATAAAAAAGACTTTTTTGAAAAATATAGTCGACTTTTGATGATTGCAAGAAGCCAAATCACATAGAGAAACAGAAGTTGAAACAAAAAGGGTTTCCAATCCAGTCGAGCAACTTCAAACGGGTGAAACAACTTCAGAAGCTTGAATAAGCCCCAAATAAATTAGGGGTTTGAAACCAATCAAATTAAGGGATGATGAACAAGTAAATCAGAAAGCAAATAGTCTCAGATCTCGAACGAACCCAAAATTTTAAGTTTTTTTTTAACACCGGCCGAGTCTAGATATGGAACACAAATAATCAAACAAATACTAACACAGAAATATATCCGGCCTTGAGAGAAACTAAGACTCTTGACATGCAAACTCCAGTAAAAGAATGACATAAGGAAACATAGCAGAACATGTTGAAAATCAGAGAAAGCTTCAAAAATAACTTAACAAAAAATAAATCGAAAAAGATAAGGGATTTTGAAGGTAAAGATTTGAAGGAACCTTGAGAAAATCGTTTAGAAGTTTAGAGAAAACACAGATCTAAAAGAAATCGGCAGAACCTCAAAAGTTTAGGGTTTCAAAAGAACCCCATATGGTGAGAAAGGCTTGAAAAATCATCGAACTAAGCAAGAGAAGCTAAGAATCAGGCTTGAATAGCCATGGCTGGCCGGAACAAGGTCAAAGAAGACCGAAAATAGCCATATAACTGAGATCAAACAAGGTTTGGACCAGATTTTTCCTTGAAACCATGATATTCGGGCATTTAGAAGCCATAGGAGGTAGATACATGCTTCCAATGGCTTTGGAAACCCTTGGCTTGGGCAGTTTTAGGTGGTAGTCAAGTGTGGCGGCTAGAGTTTGAGGGGGGGTTGAGAGAGAATTGAGAGAGAAAGGGAAGAGGCAGCTGAATGTGAGAAATGATAGTATTTAGGGGTCGTTTGGGATTAATTATGGAAAGGGGGTTTGGTGGTCCTTGATCATTTTGATCAACGGCCTAAATTGAATGGGTAGGTGGGCCGGTTTAATAGGGTTGGGTTTGGGTTGGTTCAGACGGGGATTGGGTCAGGGTAATTGGGTTTAAAATTGGGGTTCAATATTGGCCACAATTGAAACACAATTGGGCTATATTTTAAATAGCCACATATCCCTTATTTATTTTATAAAAAAAAATTGTAAAGTAATTTCTAGAAATAAATTAAAGGTACTAAATTAATAATACGTAATTATGAAATTAAAAATACTTTACCTTATTTTATAGACATAAACATAATTAAATCTAAAAGAGACTATTATTGCAATTGTATGCAATTTAGTTTTAAAAAAAAAACTAAATAAATTTGTAAAAATATGCAAAAAATTACATTAGCTATGTGTTGATACACAATTTTTCCCAATCTATTTTTTATACACAAAATATCATGTACATGCATATATAAGTAAGCCCAAGAATTGTTGACCTTTTTTTTAATTTTTAAAAGCTTTTAAAAATCATTTTTTCATTTTTGCTTTAACAGAACCAAATCCAATAATCATTCCCAAAAACTATCATTTTGGCGAGCAATTTATTTCCTTCCTCATATTTACATCACAATGTAATTAAGGTAATTTTTGCATATTTTTAATAAATCTATTTGATATTTTAAGCTAAAATTGCATAAAATTGCAATTATAGCCTATATTGTGATTAATAGCCTCTTACAATTTTAAAATTTCTCCTAGTATTTTTAAATTAATATTTACATATTATTAATCAATTTAGTGCTTTTAATTGGTTTTATAAATTATTTTAACTATTTTAATTAAATTAAAAGGGTAAAATTGGCTATTTAACGTATAGCCCATTTACATTCCAATTATAGCCACATTGCAACCCCAATTTGAACCCAATTTCAACCGGCCAAACTTGAAAATCAACCCAATCCATAAACCAATTAAATACCCGACCGGATTCCCCCTTTTAATCACAGCCGTTGAATTAGAAGATCAACGGCTCAGATTAACCCTTTCCTTTTTAATTCACCGACTACCCCCAACCCTAATTCATTTCCACCCTTTAGCCGCCCTTGAACCCCCAAACTCTCTCAAACTCTCTCAAGGTTCTTCGGAACCCTAGCCTCCCCCTACCATGTTCCACTGTGTTTTCACCGTAGTCTACGGTTTCTCAGGCCATGGACAGCCTATACTCACCTCTTACATGCTTGTTTCTCGAAGATTTGAGGCCAGGCCTCGAGGGTCTTCACTCAGAAGATTCAAGGATTTCGGCCATCTCCGGCCTTGCTCCGGCGGCTCTTAGTCTTCTGAGCCTGATTCTGACCTCATCCGACTTAGATCGGACATTTTCGAAGCCTTTCTCATCTCTAGGGTTCATCTGAAACCCTAACTATTGAGGTTCTCTCCGATTAATTTTAGATCTGTTACATATTTGCACTATCACTTAAGTTTCTTAAACGTTTTCTCCGATTTTCTTTTAAAAGTTACTTCTTTCCGATTAGGGTTTCTGGAAAAGGTTCTTAAAAATGTTTCTGACTCTTCTTCTTCTTTTCTTGGTGAATCGATCCCTGCTATGTTCTTATTTGCTCTTTTCTTACTCGCATATTTTTCGTGTGTTCTTATATTTGCTGTATTATGAAGTTTTTCTGTTGTGCTCCGTTCTGTTTCCTACTTGTTTCAATATCATCTCCCACATGCCTATCTTATGTGTTTCTTTACTGTGTTTTTCCTACTGAGTTCTAGCCCTTTGTTTGCCTTTACCGGACTTTGTCTGGGTTCTCTCTAGATGTGTTTCATCGAATGTTTCCTTAAGTTTACACTACCTGAACTCGTTTAAATTCCAAGCTTTTCTTGAAACTTGTTCCCTGTAATTTCAAATTAGTTTCTATGTTCTATTTTCCTTGAAGCTGCAATGGTGCTTGTATGTTTCTCATGAGACTCTGAAAGAGGTCTCTGAGTCTATTTCAATAGCTTGCTTTCTCATCTCTGTATCGATTTCGAGTTTAAAACCCCTAGGATTTAGGGGTTTCTTTGGCAAGTTTGGTTTTATGTTTAGACAAGGGTTATACTTTGAAACCTTGAACTCTGAGACTCACTTCGAGTTTATGAATTGAATTTGAACTTTTTCTGCATTTGTGATTTTGAAACCTTTTTGCTAGTCTTTCGTAATTAGCATGACATTCTTCTTGCTTGCTATGTCTATGTGTTTTATATGTGAGAACTTCTCTTTCAAAGGTTTTGCCAACTGTTAATTGATTATGAATCCCTTTAATGTTGCTTACTTGATTGTTACTGATTTTTCCCTAAATTAAAACTCTCATTTACCTCTTTTCTGACTCAAACAAGGCTTTCAACTTGGTTCTTTTACTGGTTGTTTTACTGATTCCCTCTCCTTGTGTTCACAAATCAAGTACCACTGGACTTTTACCCTAAATATCTTCTATGTATTTACCGTTATTTGTCTGCTTTGTACAAGATATTTACTTGATCTCCTTCCTTAAATAACTTCTGCCCATTACCTTTTAAATTTGAACTCCTTAATTAAAGGAAGTCCATATACTGATTGATTTTAATTGGTACATAGTTCCATAATTACTACTAAACTATGATTCTTACCATATTTTCAACACCTATTTTCAATTATAAATACCCTGCTCTTTAGTTAACACAGACAGGATTTTAAAGCATATAGAAATCACAACTCTCTTCTAAAAAACCTACACTCTTGCCTCTTGATTGCACTTTGGCTTCCACAAGTCTACTGTTTTTCCCTACTTGCTTCTTTGAACTGGTATGCCCCAAAATTAATTTCAGTATCTTCCCAACGTGTTTATTTACAGTTTTTGCATCTATGCTTGCCTTCAGTTCTCTGTGAAGTTAATTTTAGAGTATATATGTATTGTGCCTATTCTTTCTCTATTTCTTTGTTGATAGTGCAAATAATTGCTCCCATACCCTCATTCCCCTATATGTGTTGAGTTAAGGCATGGCCTGGCAGCATCCCAATTGCTGTCCAGGGCTGAATCTGACCTTCAATAAGGTCCTAACTCCCAATTTTTTAGGCTGACAGGCTGGTCAAGGGGTGTGCCAGTAGCCCAGTTGCTAGGCATGACCACTAGCCTGCCATGGCTCCCCCTAATTCCCTTTCATTGCACTTACACTTACTCCTAGTCCTTAAGTCCTTCCCCTCTCTTATGAGCCTTGCTTTGGGAACCTCGAGTTCCCTCTGACTTGGACATTTGAGAGCTGGCCCTTCTACTGCACTACAATCTGTTGTGCAATGATATTTGGGGTGCAAGCATTGCCTGGAACTTTCGAAGTCCCTTGGAATATTGACACATCCCAAATAAGAGAAAGGCTTTGAAAATCCGATCCAGGAAGTTGGTTTATCTCATATTATTAGACTTTGAGTCTGGATTAGGCTGATTTGATGTAGATGTAATCACTGATGTATTTTATTATTTCTTTGATTCACTTGTTCTGTAATAAGCTTTGTAATAAAACTTTGTAATACCTACTGGAGTATAGTGAAAAGGGATGGGATTGAATGCATGCCAGAGGGGTAGAAATCATGTTCATAGGGTTATTACTTTCAAATTCTAACTAGAAATCATGTTTATATGTTACCATTTCCAAATTCTGCATTTCACATAGAAATCATGTTCATAGGATTATTATTTTCAAATCCTGCATTTTCACGTAGATACCATGACTTTAGGGAAATACTGTCTCTTAAATTCTGCATCTTCATATAGTTAATTACTGAAATTCTGCATCTTCATATAGTTAACTAATGAAATTCTACACCTTATATAGATATCATGTTCATAGGCTTCTTCTGCAATTTCACATAAATACCATGTTCCTAGGATTTTCTGCCTTTTCGTATAGATGCCATGTCTATGAAAGTCTGCATATCATATAGCTAATCTGCCTATAGGACTTCTTGCATTTTGTCATGTGCATCTGTCATTAGGCAAATCTACTTATAGGATTTAAAAATCATTCACATATAGATGACCTGCCTATTGGATTTTTGCATAACAAAATCAGTAACGCCTAGAAAGCATGCCTATAGGAGTAATCCAACTAAATTTGAATTGCCCACACGCCTTTTAAACCTAAAATCAGTGGTAATTAGTCTAACACTCGCAGAACTCGTAATCTTGTAACCAATAATAACTATTTTTTGCAATCAGTTTGTCCCCCCCCCCTCCCGGTCTTTAAATTAATAGATATCATTCCTATAGGTCCTATTTAACACAGACAAATGGTTAGATAATCAATCAACTGTCAGTTTTCTATAACTACATCTAAGCAGGACTAATTCGGACTCCCTTTCTGGGAAATATGTGGTAAATCAATTCTTCCTATGCTAGTTTTAATCCAAGACCTAAACAGTATGTGTAAGACATGTTAAACAATTCATTTCTTTAAGTGAGGAGGCCTACTTGAGCCTTTAATTGTTCTTATTTCCCCATTAACTGCTTTATGTGTTTTGGTTGTCGTCCTAGAATTTTATCCTTTTAAAACTTCTGAAAAGCCAGGCTCCCTCCTTTTAGGATTAGTAGTTCTAAACGCCTACGGGACTGATAGGTGGGACGGGTAATAGCATGCAGTAGGTAATGATAACATTCCGCGCTTAATACCTTAGCGGGGTGGGAAGGGTAGACATAGAGATGATGATCACACGATAACACCATGCGTACGATTGGTTACCAGTGTTGTGTGGATGATCCATGTGTTTTACAAACCTGGGATCTCTTTCCTTTATGTAACCGCGTTTAATATCAATAAAATTCTGTCTTTTCAACTACCCAAAACTCCTCTTTAATTTTACTGCATTACTCTTTTTCTTCTAAATTTTTCTTCTTTGTTTATTCAACATCTTGATTAATTTTCTGCATTTAGACTCTTCCCTCAAACAAGCTGTAGATCTTGATTCTGACATGCTTGTCACGTATCTATTTGTAACCCTTAGGTGTGAAGTTATTTGTATACTTATTAAAGTCACAACATAGCATGGTCGAGAACCACACTAGTGGATCTTGAGGGGTGCCTAACACCTTCCCCTCGAGATAATTTCTAGCCCTTACCCAAACTCTGGTTTTCAAACTCAAAACCCTTAGTGTCCTAATGCACTTAATCATTGAGTGGCGACTCTTCAATTCCAAAAACCCAATTCCCAAACGGGAATAGAGTTGTCTTCCCAAAATGTCGTAAACCCGATTTTGCTTTAGAAAAAGGTGGTGTCGACAGCGTGGCGACTCTGCTAGGGATTTCTTAAGGTTTTTACCAGTTGATGTTATTTGTGACTTTGTTGCTTCTTTATTGCTTTATTTAATGTCTTTATTCGAAATTGACTTGTCTTTTTGTTTCTTTTTCTTTAACGCTTCCATTTGCTGTTTTCCTTCAATACCATTGTAATTTTCCGAGCAATTATTGTAATCATTATGAACGTGAAAATAAGTGACAATTTGTTTCATTCTTGTAATTGCATCTTCAACATCATATTCCACTTGTGCCAAACAAATACCATAGCAATGCTTGATGAGTTGTTGTGCTCTTCCAATGTTATTACCCCCTAAATTTGGTAAAGGCGTATTTGCGGTAAAACTAGTCGATCAGCGGTGTAGTCGACGGTTCCGTGCATTTCCCTTTTGAGTTGTCCGCTCAAGGGTACCGGTCTAGCACCCCATAGAAACCTTATTCTATTTAACTTTACATTCATCACTCTCAAGCCTAGTAGAGTCAGTTATGTTATCCACATAATGACTCTTTAAGATAGCCTTGTCCAAAGTCCACTGGGTTTCCTTGGAACCCAAACGGACAACACCATATTCTGTGCATTTATTTGGAGAACTGAATGTTTTTTATACTCATTATTGATTTAAATAGTCGAGTCTGGCGGGGTTAGGGAACACTTTGTTTTGCAGAAATGAGGCACGAAATCCCCAGGTTCGGCATGGTAACCAACATTCACCCAAGGTTGCTAAGTTGGTGGGAAGACCTTCATTCTAGTGACCGGACTCTCGTCCGCAAGCATTTGGGGAACCTACCCTCTTTTTTGGAAATTCAGCCTAACAACAAAATCATCGAGGCTGCGACCTTATTCTGGGACAGTGATAGATCAGTGTTTCAATTTGGGGACCTTGAAATGACCCATTGCTCGAAGAAATAGGAGGGCTAGCCGGTATTCCTTGGAAGACTCCGGATTTACTCATGCCAAAAAACCACAAGGGTAGGGGTTTCTTCAAAATGATGGGGTTAAAGAGAAGCTCAGATTTGACTTGTTTGAAGGACTCCTATATTCCTTTCGACTATCTGTACGAGAGGTACAGTCATAGCAAGTCATACCGCACCTATCCAGATGAATTCTCCCTCACATCATTGGGGCATATCCATATGAGGGTTTTCGTCTTCATATTCTGTTTCTTGGGAATGATAGTGTTTCCTATAAAGAAGGCTAGGATCCATACCAGACTAGCCATGGTCACCAAGACACTAATGGAGGGGATTAGAGGGCAGCCTTTCAGCATAATGCCCATGATTGTTGCTGAGATCTATCGAGCTTTGGAGAACTGTCAACGAGGGGCCAGTCACTTTGAGGGTTGCAACTTACTACTCCAACTCTGGCTTATAGAACATCTCCAAAAGGGTCGATACCGTCAAGAGCTTCCGCGAAGGCCGTGGAATGATCATGTAGCCTTCCACCATCCCAAGAGAATGAACTATATGCCCGACATGTTTGCTCAGCCGGGGAATGCTCGAGGATAGGTAGAGTTGTTTGAAAACTTGAAAGAAGATAAAGTGCAGTAGATGTTCGAATGGTTCCCCACTGGAGAGTTCATCATCCGCTCTCGGGACGCTCCATTTCTTATACTCATTGGTATGAGGGGAACTTATCCCTATGTCCCTCTCTGAGTCATAAGGCAGGCGGGGAGAAAGCAAGTCATACCAAATATTGAAAAGATGAGTTACTTCAGGGCTGATTTCCAAGACGACGATAGCCCACACAAATGTCAAGCTCAACACATATGGAACAACAAGATCATCCTGGAAAAGGATTCCATAAAGCCTGATAGATATCATGCCAGTTACACCTCATACTACCAGGTTGGCTAGAAGAAGATCATGCTGGGTTAGGACAGCCCGGGTCTGTTCGAGGTCACAGGGTCATCGACGAGAGGGATGAAATACAGGTTAAATACAACCAGTTGCGCAAGAGGATCGAGAAGTGTGAGAGTGAACATCAGGAAATTCAAGAAGCAAATCAAAAGTTAATCGAGGAATGGAAGGATATGGCTGTCAGAGCCAACAAGCGTCTAGGGCATTTTGAGCGAGGGTTGGTAAAGCTGGGAGGGAAATTCATTCGGAGGATCGAGAATTTCCAAAACACCAAGGTAAATGAAGGATGACATTTGGCTAGGGCTTATCTGCTAATGGGATTGCATGAGCTGGTGAAGCTGTTCGGTGGAGCCAAAGATGTCGAGTCTGGGGAAGGTCCTTCTAGGACCAAATAGTTAGGAGTCTCTTTTCTTTTTCGTTTTGAATGTAATAAGTCCAATGGCCATTAGTGACATTTTTACTTTATGCTATTTTAGTATCGTTTTGGGATTCATCTTATTTTTTATTAATAAAATGAGGCATTTAGCATTATAAGTTCTCCAAATCAACTTGTCTCTAGGCCTACCTCGGGCACAACGAACCACCCTAATTTAGGACACGATTTATATTCATATACTATGTGTTTAAATATTGCAATATTTTTCTCGGATTCCATACTAACTTGTTACCTTTTTATTTTTTACTTTTATTTTATTCCCCTCCCCAAAAGGTTAGTTCGTGCACTCTAACATCATCCTCCTACTCCACAATATCTAAGGGCCCTCCACCTCCTCCTCCTCCTCCAAGTCCTATAAAAAACAAGAGGAAAAATGGAAGACTTGAACAACGTCAAAAAGGAGAACTCGGTTGAAAGGGTAGAGGTTCCTCAGGTATTCAGGTGTCCAAAGAAAGTGCCGCCTGGCTCGAATAGAAGTTACTGAAATTTCAAGAAGAGCTAGACCAAGTTCGGAACTTGGAAAGCTTGTCATTCTTCCTCACTACTCCAGATGTCAACTTTCCCAATGCTCAACACCCCATACCTTCAAAGAATATCCCGAAGCCGCAAAAACAACCCACTACTCATCAAAATTGCAACACATGTCACAACAACGCTCCATTCCTCATCCCTGAACCATCAAATAATCATCCCTACCACACTCCCATCTATGTGGAAACCCTACCACAATACACTCAGCCTATTACAAACACACCAGAGTCTGATGACAAAGACTCTCTCATCAAGAACCTGGTTACCGAGCTCAAGATATTGACAAGCCGAGTCTAGGGTGTTGAAGGAAACAAAGGTATTGAGGGGCTGAATTATGAGGATCTTTGCATTCAGCCAGATGTCGAACTTCCCGAGAGGTACAAACCTCCCAAGTTTGAAATGTTTGATGGCTCGGAGGATCCCAAAGTCCACTTGAGGACATACTGTGATAAGCTGGTCGGTGTCGGAAGAGATGAAAATATTCGCATGAAGCTCTTCATGAGAAGTTTGAAAGGTGATGTGCTATCTTGGTACATTAGCCAAGATCCCAAGAAGTGGACAAGCTGGGTAGGAATGGCGTCCGATTTCATGGACAGGTTCAGATTCAATACAGAAAACATGCTAGATACCTTCTACATCCAGAATCTAAAAAAAAACCTACTGAGATGTTCCCGAGTATGCTACTCGATGGAGATCCGAGGCTGCTAAGGTCAGGACGGCCTTAGAAGAAGAACATATGAACCAATTTTTTGTTCGAGCTCAGGATTCGCAGTATTATGAGAGGTTAATGTTGATAGAGGGCCAGAAATTCTCCGATATCATCAAGCCAGGAGAAAAGATTGAGGAAGGCATTAAGAGCGGTATGGTCACTAATTTCGAAGCACTGCAGGCTACCAACAAATCCCTACAATCTGGTGGCGCGTCCAAGAAAAAGGACGTGAGTGCCATGATGGTTGCGCAGGAACCAAGTTCCCAGTAAAATACCAAGCCTACCTGGTACCCCATCTCACATATCAGCCTATCCCCAATTACGAAACACCTCCCGCCTCTTACCAAATTCCATCACTTGCTTACCAATCATCTTCATCCCCCACGTATCAACCTACCTCACCAAGATATTCCCAACCTGCACCCGTCTACCAAGCCTATAATTCTCACTACCAATCACCTCCTGTCCGCCAAAACTTCCCCAGGCCACGCCCTAACTTTGACCGTAGACCTCCCAAGTAATATACCGCCATCATTGAGCCAATCGACCAACTATATGAAAGACTCAAAGAAGCCGGTTCCATCACCCCAATCCCTGCCGTAACTCCAGAAAACCCATCCCAAACAAAACCTGTGTGCATATTTCCGGCATGAAAGGGCATACCATTGATGAGTGCCGATCTCTGAAAGACAAAATCCAAGCTCTAATTGACAACAAAATCCTCGTGGCCAAGGAGCATGCTCCTAACATTCGAAACAATCCCTTGCCTGATCATAAGGGTGGAGGTGTGCATATGATCGAAGTAGAAGATGATTGGGACCCCAAGGGGTCACTTGGATTGATTGCCGAAGTTGACGAGCCCAAGAAACCAACAGTCACACTAAATCCAATTGTAGTCCAGATCCAGCCCTCTGGGGATGCTGAAGTAAACATGTCTTTGCCTCTCGAGTTTGAAACACCATCATCCGCAAGGACCACAGAGCCAATTGAGGTGGAGTTTGGGTCTCCAAAATTACCATTTAAAGTTATTGTGTTGCCTCCCAAGACAAGAGTGCCCATTGCTGTAGCAATATCAGCCGTAACGCCATTCCATACACAGGCCATTCCTTGAAATTACATCGCCGAGGCAAGAAGGAAGGGAAAAACTAGGTCTGGAGAAGCAATTACAGCGCAAGCTATGACCAGGACTGGCAGAATTTATACTCCGGAGCACTTAGTTGAATCAAGTAAACAGTCCTCTGGACGGCCTATTGAAACTGGGCTTGATGATCTCTGGTGGAAGATATAGGTAAAAGAATACTCAGTTGTGGACCAATTAAATAAAACACCAGCGCAGTTCTCCATTATAGCTCTACTGCAAAGCCCCGAGACACATAAGAACACCCTGATGAAGATACTGAGTAAAGCATACGTACCCAGCAATATAACTGGAGGAGATATGGGGAACATGGTCAGGCAGATATTGGAGAGTCGTAAAATCACTTTCCACGAGGATGAATTGCCCCTGAAGGTTTATGCCACAACAAGGCATTGCACATCTCTGTGCAATGTGAAGACTATTTCATCACCAGGACTTTGATCGATGGAGGGTCCAGCCTCAACATCTATCCATTGGTGACCCTCGGGACATTGGGGAAAAGTCTGCATGAAATCAAGGATGGGGATATCAACGTCAAAGCTTTTGATGGTTCCTAAAGGTCCACCATTGGGGAGATCAGTTTATGTCTGCAAATGGGACCAACTTTGTTTGATGTTGATTTTAAAGTAATAGACATCCTAGCATCATACAACTTACTACTGGAATAACCTTGGATCCACGCCGCTGGAGCTGTAGCATCAACCCTGCACCAGGCAGTGAAATTCGAGTGGAATCACCAAGAGGTGATTATTCATGGTGACGGGAGTAACCCCATATACATTCGCCAAACCATCCCAGTAATTGAAGGAAGAAGGAAATTAGGAGGAGAAACCTACCACCAAATTGAGCGAGTCAATGCCATGGACAAAGACAAGTGGTGGGATAACAAGATAGAAAGTATCCTGAAATGGAACGGGTATGAACCTAGCAAAAGGCTTGGCAAGAACCTCCAGGGAATCACCAAGCCTATCAAACTAAAGAAGCATGGCACCACTTTCGGGTTAGGGTATGGATATACCTAGCAAGAATTCAGGAACTGGTCGCCACCATGGCGCGGCCCCTACTATCCACTGGAACACCCGATACCCCACCTGGAATAGACTTTCCATCCGGTAGACATCTTATATGGGTCAGAGAAAGAAGAAACATTGGCGGTGATGAAGAATATGTTCTTGGAAAAAGACGATATGGACTGTCATGTCATTTTTGAGGAGGAAGGGGAGGAAGGCCCTTCCATACAAGCTTTGAGCCGAGGAGCACGCCTCAGCAATTGGTCCATCAGAACCACCAAAGCCCAGAAAGCTTCGAGGTAACATGGCTGAACAAAGCACTATGCATTTCTCTTTTACTTTTTTGCTAGTTGATTTCCCTTCAATATTATCTTTAAATTTTGAAAAGAGCACCGATGTTCAAATCAATTTTGGAATTAATAAAAGTATTTTAGTTTCTTATAAGTCTTGCTCGTATTATTTTTCTCTATTATTTATTTTATTTTTACAAAGCATTACTATTACTTATCTTGATGAACCGACGAATGTGACATGCGACGAGGTAACGCAACAAACAGATATAGACTCAGAAGAGGATGAGATACCAAAAGAGATCATTAAAGAGGTCGAAGACTTTGAGAATAGACCTAAGTCTAACCTGGACGAAACTAAGGTCATCAACCTGGGGAATACAGAGAATGTCAAGGAAACTCGCATCAGTGTTCACTTGTCATCGTCAAAGAAGGAAGAATACAAGGAGTTCTTAAAAGAATATGAGGAAATTTTGCTTGGTCGTATGATGATATGACCGGTCTCAGTACATCTATTATAGCTTACAAACTGCCAACAGATCCAACATGTCTACCGGTAAAGCAGAAGCTCAGAAAGTTCAAGCCAGACATGAGCTTGAAAATCAAGGAAGAAGTTACCAAACAAGTCAAAGCCAAGGTCCTCGGGGTAACAGAGTACCCAACATGGTTAGCCAACATTGCGCCAGTGCCAAAGAAGAACGGGAAGGTCAGAGTCTGTGTCGACTACCGGGACCTCAACCGGGCCAGTCCGAAAGATGACTTCCCATTGCCAAACATACACATCCTGATTGACAACTGCGCCAAGCACGAGCTGCAGTCATTCATCGATTGTTTTGCTGGATATCATCAGATATGGATGGACGAGGAAGACGCGAAAAAATGGCTTTCATCACGCTGTGGGGAATGTATTGTTACAAGATGATGCCATTTGGATTGAAGAAAGCTGGGGCCACCTACATTAGGTCCATGACTACTATTTTCCATGACATGATACATAAAGAGATCGGGGTGTATGTAGACGACGTCATCATCAAATCCAAGAAAGCCACTAATCACATGGAAGATCTAAGGTGGTTCTTCAACAGACTGAGAAGGTACAACTTGAAACTGAATCTCGCAGAATGTGCATTTGGGGTTCCATTTGGAAAACTGCTTGGGTTCATCGTAAGTCAACGAGGAATAGAATTGGATCCGTCAAAGGTTAAGGCCAATCAAAAATTGCCACTGCCAAAGAACAAGAAAGAGGTTATGAGTTTCCTGGGGAGGCTCAACTACATCAGCCGATTCATAGCCCAGTACAATGCCATCTCTGAACCAATCTTCAAGATGCTAAAGAAGGACGCTGCTACTAACTAGACTGAGGACTGCCAGAAAGCCTTTGATAGAATCAAGGAATACCTGTTAACGCCGCCATTCCTTGTTCCACCCGAACCGGGTAGACCGATATTGCTCTACCTTGCAGTACTGGATGGGGCATTCGGTTATGTTTTGGGACAACATGATGAAATGGGGAGAAAAGAGCAAGCCATCTACTATCTTAGCAAGAAGTTCACTCCATACAGGCTCGGTATTACCTGCTAGAATGCACC
Organism: Nicotiana glauca; assembly: GCA_026770625.1. Taxonomy (NCBI): domain Eukaryota; kingdom Viridiplantae; phylum Streptophyta; class Magnoliopsida; order Solanales; family Solanaceae; genus Nicotiana; species Nicotiana glauca. The sequence continues at coordinate 7,419 of MU763869.1, read as the reverse complement.
AATTGTGCTCTGACTTGGGTAGCTCAGAAGTTGAGGCATTATTTCTGTGCCTATACCACTTATCTTATATCAAGGATGGATCCGCTAAAGTACATCTTTCAGACAGCTCATGCCCATGGGCAAGCTAGCCAAATGGCAAATCTTGATATTGTCTACGTAACCCAGAAAGCGATCAAAGGACAAGCACTAGCTGATCATTTTGCCGAAAACTTTGTGGGCAGAGAATACGAGCCTCTAAAGATGTATTTTTATGATGAGGAGGTCTCTTTCATAGGAGAAGACATTACAGAATCCTATGATGGCTGGAGAATGTTCTTTGATGGAGCAGCAAACTTTAAAAGAGTTGGCATAGGAGCAGTTCTAGTATCAGAAACAAGTCAACATTATTCGGTGTCCGCCAAACTCAGATTCCCGTACACCAACAACATGGCCGAGTACGAAGCCTGCATCTTGGGGCTCAAGCTGGCCATTGACTTTAACGTTCAGTAGTTACTAATGATCGGGGATTCCAACTTGCTCATACATCAGGTTCGAGAAGAGTGGGAAACCAAGAACTCCAAGATACTCCCATACTTGCATCACGTACAAGAGTTGAGGAAAAGGTTTACAAAGATAGAATTCCGGCATGTCCCTAGAGTTCAGAATGAGTTCACTGATGCGTTGGCCACTCTATCATCCATGATTCAGCATCTAGATAAGAACTTCATTAATCCTATCCCGGTAAAAATTCAGGATCAACCCACTTACTGTGCTCATGTCGAGGAAGAAGCAGATGGAAAACCATGGTTTCATGACATTAAGAAGTATCTGTCAACAGAAGAGTATCCAGAACTTGTAAAAACTACTCAAAAGCGCACACTACGGAGGTTATCCAATCACTTCTTTCACATCGGATGAATCTTGTACATGAGGACTCCCGATTTGGGATTACTAAGGTGTGTCGAAGCAAAGGACGCATCCAGGTTGTTGGAAGAAGTTCATGCAGGGACCTGTGGTCCGCATATGAATGGTTTTGTCTTAGCCAAGAAAATACTCCAAACCGGATATTTCTGGATGATTATGGAGAAGTACTGCATCCAGTATGTTCGAAGATGCCATCGCTGCCAGATTCATGCATACATGATAAAGGTACCTCCTAACAAGCTCAATGAAACAATCTCACCATGGTCGTTCGCCGCTTGGGGGATGGATGTCATTGGACCTATCGAGCCTGTCGCATCAAATGGGCACAGGTTCATTCTAGTGGCAATTGATTATTTCACCAAATGGGTTGAAGCAGCATCATATAAGGCGGTAACCAAGAAGGTTGCGGCAGACTTTGTCCGCAACCACATCATTTGCCGGTTCGGCGTCCCAGAGACGATCATCACTGATAATGGTTCAAATCTCAATAGTGATCTGATGAACGCGATGTGTGAGACGTTCAAGATTAAGCACAGGAATTCTACAGCCTACAGACCTCAGATGAATGGAGCTGTAGAAGCGGCCAATAAGAACATCAAGAAAATAGTGAGGAAAATGATAGAAAAACACAAGCAGTGGCACAAAAAGCTATCCTTTTCTTTATTGGGATACCGTACAACAGTCCGCACATCAACCGAGGTGACTCCCTATATATTGGTTTATGGTACCGAGGTAGTCATTCTCACAGAGGTAGATATTCTGTCCCTGAGGATTATACAGGAAGCAGAACTCGAAGATGCAAAATGGGTAAAAAGTCACTATGAGAAGTTAGCCCTTATAGACAGGAAAAGATTGAATGCAGTTTGCCGTGGTCAATTGTATCAGAACAGGATGTACAGAGCCTTCAATAAAAGAGTCAAGCCGAAACAATTCACACCGGGGCAACTGGCGTTGAAGAAAAAAATTTTGCATCAGCATGAGGCCAAAGGGAAAGTTCTCTCCTAACTGGCAAGGTCCATACATGGTTCACTGGGTTCAAACAGAAGGAGCCCTCATACTTGCAGAATAGGATGGAGAAGTCTGGCCAAAGCCGATTAATTCAGTGCAGTCAAGCATTATTATGTGTAATCATTATAATTTCTGTATGATGTATTTGAACTATGCCTAACCTAATTCTATTTAAGAGGGGATACGTAGGCAGCCCTATGGGTTCGGTCGTAATTCAATAAAATTTTCATTTCCCCCCGATATTGGAAACTGGGGCAGAATTTTGAGGAGGACCCTCAAAATTCTGAAGTTGACTTTCGCCATCCATCGCGCGCAGCAGTCAAAAACACCAGCCCAGTAAACTGGGGCAGAATTTTGAGGAGGGCCTTCAAAATTCTGGAGCAAAAGAGGTTTCAACGTCTTGAACCACGTCGCAATCATCGGTTCATCTAAAAGAAAGCTATTTTCAATTATATATATTTATGTCTTATTTTTAATAAATCATGCATGTCCATCATCAAAATTGTTTTGTTTAGCAACGCTACCCCAAGGAAACGTGCAGTATCATCGAAATAAGGGCCGAGTAGGACGAGTGAAGTCTATGAGAAGACGAACTAACCTTCCCCCTTTACGAAACTCACGATGTTTCTTTGAATACAGGCACCCCAAGACATAAAGTCATCAGATACGATTACATACTTATGATTTTTCAGGAATGCAACTCTCAGAATCATCGCCTGTTTACAAGTGCTATCCGCACATGACCTCCCCAGCAGCCACAATGACAATCAACTAGCAAGTATCGTCTCTCAGCTAAGAAATTTCATTACTAGCACCTTTATTTCGTGCATTGCATAAGGCACATTTCTGCCTTTCGAGGTTAAGCTCTACCTCCATCTGCATTTCCTGCATTGCATAAGGCTACCTTTCTGCCTTCCGAGACTAAGCTCTGTCTCCATCTGCATTTCCTGCATTGAATAAGGCTACCTTTCTACCTTCCGAGACTAAGATCTGCCTCCATCTGCATTTCTTGCATTGCATAAGGCTACCTTTCTGCCTTCCGAGGTTAAGCTCTACCTCCATCTGCATTTCCTTCATTGCATAAGGCTACCTTTCTGACTTTCGAGGTTAAGCTCTACCTCCATCTGCATTTTCTGCATTGCATAAGGCTACTTTTCTGCCTTACAAGACTAAGCACTGTCTCCATCCTGCATTTCCTTGCATTGCATAAGGCTACTTTTCTGCCTTCCGAGATTAAGCACTATCTCCATCTTGCATTTCCTTGCATTGCATAAGGCTACTTTTCTGCCTTCCGAGACTAAGCACTGTCTCCATCCTGCATGGCTAAAATATCGCCACCTCTCATTTGCATCGGTTGAGATACCGCCAGCTTTATTTAAACCTTGCATGGATAAAACATCGCCAATTTCGTTTAAATCCCTCCTATCGGCTTAACGATCGCCAACTGCATTCAAATCATTACATCGACTGAAAAACCGCCAGCTTCATTTGAATTTTTGTCGGCTGAAATGTCGCCATTCATATTTATCCTTCATGTCGGCTGAAAGATCGCCATTTATACTTAAATCTTTTGTCAGCTGAAATATCGTCAACTTTATGTTATCCTGCATGACCGAAATATCGCCAACTTCATTTAAATCCCTACATTGGCTAAAATGCTGCCACTCTTTCATTTATGTTTTACATCGGCTGAAACATCACCAAATCCAGCATTTCATGGGTTGAAATATCGCCAAACTGTCCAGGGACGTCATTGTTCGGAGGCATCATTTTCATAGCCCGAGAACGCCATGCCATGGCCTGAGGACACCGCTTTATATTTCGCACATCATTATTCAAAGGCATCATGGTTCAGAGGCACCATTGTCATAGCCCGAGAACGTCATTTCATAGCCTGCGAATCCTTTATTATGCACTTCATGGCCCAGAATGTCATGGTCTAAGGACGCCATCCTAACCGTCCAAAGATAGCATTCATGGTCCAACGGGAACTTACATCACGTCTAAATTCATGCACGATATGTTTGTATTGCTCATTTGCAGGTACATCAGCTGGCAACGACCGTCACAGCAGGAGCGATCTCGCTACGGTTCTCGCAGCCCATCAGTCCTGACCATCCATCCCAACCTAAATATTGCGTCCATCTTTTCCAAAACCTCCATCGACATATTCCGTCGATGTATCCTGAACTACATATGACCTGATTCCTGTAAGACCAGGGATATGTAGGCAGCTCAGGAACCAGAGCTCGGTCAAAACCTTTGCAAGTCATTTCTCTCGGTCAAAATTGGTCGTCATATCTTTACCTGACAACTCTTTCGTCCTTCCCAGCTAAAGAGGGGGCAGCTATTGATACTTAATTTTTCCCTATCTATTTTTTATACTCAAAATGTTCTCAAAATAGCATTTACATGCATATATAAGTATGCCCAAGAATTTTCGACATTTTTTTTTAATTTTTAACAGCTTTTAAAAATTATTTTTTCATTTTTATTTTAATAGTACAAAATCCAATAATTATTCCCAAAAACTATCATTTTGGCGAACAATTTATTTCTTTCCTCATATTTACATCACAATGTAATTAAGGTAATTTTTGCATTTTTTTTATAAATCTATTTGATATTTTGAGCTAAAATTGCATAAATTTACAATTATAGCCTATATTGCGATTAATAGCTTCTTATAATTTTAAAATTGCTCCCAATATTTTTAAATTACTATTTATATATTATTGATCAATTTAGTGCTTTTAATTAGTTTTATAAATTATTTTAACTATTTTAATTAAATAAAAAGGGAAAAATTAGCTATTTAACGTATAGCTCATTTACATTCCAATTATAGCCACATTACAGCCTTAATTTGAACCCAATTTCAACCGGCCCAACTTTAAAATCAACCCAATCCATAACCCAATTAAATACCCGACCGAATTCCCCCTTTTAATCACAGCCGTTGATCTAGAAGATCAATGGCTCAGATTAACCCTTTCCTTTTTAATTCACCGACTATCTCCAACCCTAATTCATTTCCACCCTTCAGCCGCCCTTGAACCCCCAAGCTCTCTCAAACTCTCTCAAGGTTCTTCGGAACCCTAACCTCCCCCTACCTTGTTCAACCGTGTTTTCACCGGAGTCCATGTCTTCTCAAGCCATGTATAGCCTATACTCACGTCTTACATGCTTGTTGCTCGAAGGTTGGAGGCCAGACCTCGAGGGTCTTCACTCATACCTTCACTGATTCGAGGATTCCGGCCATCTACGGCCTTGCTCCGACGGCTCTTGGTCTTCTGAGCCTGATTCTGACCTCATCCGACTTAGATCGGACATTTTTGAAGCCTTTCTCATCTCTAGCGTTCATTTGAAACCCTAACTATCGAGGTTCTCTCCGATTATTTTTAGATCTGTTACATATTTGCACTGTCGCTTAAGTTTCTTAAATGTTTTCTCCGATTTTCTTTCAAAAGTTACTTCTTTCCGATTAGGGTTTCTGGAAAAGGTCCTTAAAAATGTTTCTGATTCTTCTCTTCTTTTCTTGGTGAATCGATCCCTGCTATGTTCTTATTTGCTCTTTTCTAAACCGCATGTCTTTCGTGTGTTCTCATATTTGCTGTATTATGAAGTTTTTCTGTTGTGCTCCGTTCTGTTTCCTACTTGTTTCAATATCATGCTCTCACATGCCTATCTTATGTGTTTCTTTACTGTATTTTTCCTACTGAGTTCTAGTCCTCTTTTTGCCTTTACCGGACTTTGTCTGGGTTCTTTCTAGATGTGTTTCATCGATTGTTTCCTTAAGTTTACACTACCTGAACTCGTTTAAATTCCAAGCTTTTTTTGAAACTTGTTCCATGTACTTCAAATCAGTTTCAATGTTCTATTTGCCTTGAACCTGCTATGGTGCTTCTATGTTTCTCATGAGACTCTGAAAGAGTTCTCTAAGTCTGTTTCAATAGCTTGCCTTCTCATCTCTGTATCGATATTGAGTTTAAAAACCCTAGGATTTCGGTGTTTTTTTGGCAAGTTTGGTTTTATGTTTGGACAAGGGTTCTACTTTGAAACCTTGAACTCTCAGACTCACTCCGAGTTTATGAATTAACTTCGAAATTTTTCTCCGTTTGTGATTTTGAAACCTTTTTGCTAATCTTTCCTAATTAGCATGACCTTCTTCTTGCTTGACATGTTTATGTGTTTTATATGCGAGAACTTCTATTTCAAAGGTTTTGCTAACTGCTAATTGATTCCGAATCCCTTTAATGTTGCTTACTTGATTGTTACTTATTTTTCCCTAAATTAAAACTCTCCTTTACCTCTTTTCTTACTCGAACAAGGCTTTCAACTTGGTTCTTTTACTGGCTATTTTATTGATTCCCTTTCCTTGTTTTCAGAAATCATGTACCACTGGACTTTTACCTTAAATATCTTCGATGTATTTACCCTTATTTGTCTGCTCTGCACAAGATATTTACTTGATCTCCTTCCTTAAATAACTTCTGCCCATTACCGTTTAATTTGAACTCCTTAATTAAAGGAAGTCCATGTACTGATTGATTTTAATTGGTATATAGTTCCATAATTACTACTAAACTATAATTCTTGCGTTATTTTCTACACCTGTTTCCAATGATAAATACCCTGCTCTTTCATTAACACAGACACGATTTTAAAGCATATAGAAATCACAACTCTCTTCTAAAAAACCTACACTCTTGCCTCTTGATTGCACTTTGGCTTCCACAAGTCTACTGTTTTTCCCTACTTGCTTCTTTGAACTGGTATGCCCTAAAATTAATTTCAGTATCTCTCCCAACGTGTTTATTTACAGTCTTTGCATCTATGCTTGCCTTCAGTTCTCTGCAAAGTTAATTTTAGAGTATATAGGTACTGTGCCTGTTCTTTCTCTATTTTTTTATTGATAGTGTAAATAATTACTCCCATACCCTCATTCCCCTATGTGTGCCGAGTGAAGGTATGGCCTGGAAGCATCCTAATTGTTGTCCAGGGCTGAATCTGACCTTCAATAAGGTCCTAACTCCCATTTTTTTAGGCTGACAGGTTGGTCAAGGGGTGTGCCAACAGCCCAGTTGCTAGGCATGACCACTAGCCTGCCCTGGCTCCCCCTAATTCCCTTTCATTGCACTTACACTTACTGCTAGTCCTTATGTCCTGCCCCCTCTCTTATGAGCCTTGCTTTGGGAACCTCGAGTTCCCTCTGAGCTTGGACATTTGAGGACTGGCACTTTGTAACGACCCGGATTCCCCACCATCGGGATCGTGATGGTGCCTACTCGTAGTATCTAGACAAGCCAATTTACTCACCATCTTTCCATTAATAAAAACCATCCTGTTGTCAATTTATTAACAAGGATAATAATAATAACATAAACTGCGGAAGTCTACTTTCATAGATTTGAATATAAATGAGAAATACTTAAAATAATCCTCTACCCAAGATGTGGAGTCACAAACTCACGAACTACTAAGAATAACTACACATAATGGTCTGAA